>PVKA01005006.1:17876-62177 GCA_004027165.1 Ctenomys sociabilis | reverse complement strand
CCGAGGGTGGAAGGAACAACTGCATCCTTGTATGTCACACAAGATTCAGGGCCATCGGAAAGCACCCTGCTGGCAGGGAGGAGAAGCAACTGCTCAGGAGGAGGGAAGCCTGCCACAGCTCCGGCCCACCAGCCAAGGGCACTTGTCTCAGGCCAGAGGCCAGGCGGCAGGTGGCGGCAGTTAAAGGACACAGGACAGCCCAGATTTCCTGCTACAACAGAGTAGCTGGAGAGTCCTGGGGGGACTGTGCCACCAGGGAGAAGATAGAGACCCTTTCTGATTTTAATGTGAAGGGGAAGCCCAGCAGTGCCCGCCCAGGACACTGTCACCGGCTGCAGTGGTCCTGTCCTCCCCGCTCATGGAAGGTCCGTCCTGTGTTGTCTGAAGACTGCTGTGCTGCCTCATGCAGCAGGGCCAGTGTCCTTAGCCTTCCTCTGAGCATCTGCTGCAACAAAATTAGTTAACATACAAAGAGTAACTGCGCTTAGTGGTGAAGAGGATCGCGTACGTAATCATACATGCTGGTTTCTAAAGCGGCTCTTTAGGTCACACTGGGATCTGGGAGGGACTCCTACTCTAAGCTCTGTGAGCACTTTGGTTTCCTAGCACTGCATGGGTGGGTGTTGTGTAGCTTACAAGGCGGAGCATTAAAGTGCGGCTACGTCTCAGCACGCAGCTGCAGCGAGGCTGTTGAAGAAGCAGTGGTGATGTGGCCGAGAATGTGCACAGCGAGGGTGGGTGAGAAAGCAGCTAGAAAGTGTGGACACACAGACGACTTGAGAGATTATGGGGCCACAGAGGAAAGTGGTCAGCGATGCAGTGTGCTAAGAGAGTCACGTGGAGAGAAAACTTTCTCTCAGGCTTCCACAGAGAGCACACTGGCCAAGTAATGGCTGTGACTCATCCACATCCATATATATATATATATATATGTCATCTGAAAAATTAAAATGTAAAGAATGATGTAAAAGGTCGCTAGTTCGCATCCAGCCCAGGCAAGCTGGAGAGATCCTGTTTCAAAGTAACAATTAAGGAAAAGGGTTGGGGATAGAGCTTAATGAGAAGGCCCTGGGTTCAATCCCCAAACAAAAGAAATAAAGAAGATGACAATTGTAGAACTGAAAATTTCAACACACAAATGAAACCTCTACTTGTGAGATGAACAGCACTTTGAGTGGTAAAGAAAGGGTCAACGGCTGTGAAGGTAAGTCAGTAGGTGCCATCCAGGATGGACAGAGAAATGAAAGCACTCAGGCTCCGAAGAGGGCTGGGCACAGAGGGGTGGCAGAGCCTTTGTGTAGTGGACATCAGACCCTTAAAATTACAGAATTTAGCTTAAAAACGAACTGTTTCACTATGAAACTACCTATGGTGACCAGAAAAGTTACTTTTCTACTTTGTCACAAAAAATTAAATTGCTTATTTTTCTCTATGCTATATTTTTGTGAAAAGGAGAAGGTGAGAGAGTTTGATTTAGAAGAAATAATTTTATTTTAGTTTTTATAATTTCATTTTGTTTTGAGGAATAAAAGCAAAGCAAAATTCAGAAGCAAAGATAAACAGGACAACATACAACAACACATGTGTTACAGATTTTCAAAACAAGAATAGTTGATTAATGGTTGACATGTTTTCTATTTTAATCATCAAACCTGTTGCTCAGATTAGCAGATATAGTTACATAAGATTGGACATATGATTGCATATTACCCCTTGCTTTCAAGAAATCTTAAATTTTTGTTCTCCTTTTTGCCGCTCTTGTTTCCTTTTTAAAAATGTATTTTAGAGAGCAATTGATATGACTGTAGGAATGGCACACATTTAGAAGATAAAGATCGCAGGTATTCAAGCATGGTTTCTGCATTATACATTGTGCTCCTTACTGTAGTTGCTTAATTTGCAGATATCAGCATACAGAGCTAGTCAAAGTGGAAATTCTACACATTAAGTGAAAGTCAAATTCTGAGTTATATAGGTCTTGCTTTAACTTGGTCTTAACCACCCAGCAGAAAAGTATAACAACGAGGTAAAAAAGTAAAGCTATATTAATATGTTGAGCTGTAAAAGGCCTACATCAACAACTCTGGACAATTGCCAGTTGTGTTGATAACACTACTATTATGGACTATTGGGCTATAATGGGTTATTTTCCTGAATTCAAGTACCTACAACGTTTGGACTGGCCTCAAGTATGAAAAGGTCCTTTAAAGACTTCTCCAAATACAACTTCTCTAACAGCAATGGAACACCTATTTCTGATAAAACAAAACAAAAAAAGAAGATATAAATAAAGGACCAATCTCTCTCTCTCTCTCTCTCTCTCTCTCACTCTCTCTCTGTGAAAATATAGGTATATCCAGGATAGTTAGGATAGATATATAGTTACTTTCGCTTAGTTCATTGAGAGGAAAGGTTTGTATTACTATTGTTCAGAGAAGATATCATGTCTCCATCTTGTCCTCTGAATAACTACTAGGAAGACAACAATATGTAATGTATTAATTATTGTCATACTAACCTGTCTTGAGACCATCTCATTGTTATTTTATCTTTTTTCTCATTAAAATGAACAGAATAGATAATATAGAAACTATTGCTAATTAGCTATCCTCGTTTTGAAAATCTGTAACATACATATTGCTGTATGTTACCCTGTTTCTGTCATTTCTTTTCTATTTTTTTTTGCTTTTGTTTTCACTCTTAAAATTAAAATGAAAAAAACTAATTCAAATTACTAATACAATCGGCTCAGCCTACTTGCGTGTTTTCCCACTGCCTTTTTTCCTATTTTTTCTCCTTTCTCTCCTCTTTGTTGTTTAATCGTTATATTCCATTTCTTTCCATTTTACCGTATCTTTCCATTTTTAAGATTTTATTTCTTCTTTTGGATTCTTACAGTACGGAGGCAAAAGAAATAATTTTATTAGATATTTTCTTTTATTCAGAACTTTTGTTTTCTTTTTTGTCATTGTTTGTATTGCTTTTAGATTTAGAGTAGAATGATAGTTTAAATATTCTAGAATGGCATGTAGAATTTTAGCTTACATGAGGACATATAACAGATAGTTCTTATTGCACTGAAGATGACTTCTACCTAAATACTCACAAGTGAGTAAGGTGTATTTTAGGAAAATGGTTTACAACAAATAGCTCCCAGAATCTTCTAGGAATCTGTGCTTTTATGAAAATTTTTGGCAATGATTTATAATCTCTGGACAAAAAAAAAGAGAAGTATAGTGCTAACAAGATAAAGTAATGAAGCAATAATTTTTTTCTGTGCCTTTTTTGAAATCCCTACAGTTTGAATACGGGGCTTTTGCAATAGGAGCTCACATTTTATTGAAACTCTGGGGAAATCTGAAGGTGGTGGAGTGAACGCTCCTAACAAAGGCTTCTCTGGAACACACGTCTTCCATCTTGTACTAGAATTAAATCAAAACGGATCAAAGATCCAGTTATTAAAACAAATACTAAACCTGCTGTGAGATGAAACAGGCAAAACTCTTGGAGACATAGGCACAAAATAAGAGCTTTTGAAACAGAACCCTAATTGCTCAAGAAATGCCCCCAGGGTCAGCGAAAGGGATCTTATCAGGCGCATAATCTGCTGCTCAGGAAGCAGAACAACCCAGAGAGTGTGGAGAGAACCTGGAGAGTGGGACGGCTTCCTGTCAGCTACTCATTCCCAGAGATGGAGACTAATTCTAGGTACATAGAAACTTTTCAAATATTAGAGGGCACAAGTGGTTAATCAAAAAGTATACAATTACAGTGAACAGATGGCTTTCTAAAGAAGCACAAATGGACAATAAATACAGCAAAATATGTTCACAGGGTCACTCAAGAAATTCACATTCAGGCATTGTTATTAAAAAAAAAAACTTGAAAAATTAAATAACTACTATGAAAAATCAGTATGGAGATTCCTGAAAAACTAAAAATAGAGGACTGGCCAAAAGGTTCACCGGATTAAAGGGCCTGCTTAGGCAGACGCAGCGGCCAGGGGTTCGATTCCCAGGCCTGCCATGCCAGCCCTGCCCCGGGGGCGCACTGAGAAGTGATTGAGACTGGGTGTGGTGGCACGCTTGTCATTCCAGCACTCGGGAAGCTGTAAGCAAGAGGATCACTAGGATCTAGGCAGTAAGACCCTGTACTAAATTACAACACACACACACACACACACACACACGCACGCACACACACACACACAAGCTCACACACACACACACACACACAAAAAACAAACTAAAAAGCCTTAAAAGTAGAGACTCCATTTGGCCCAATTACATTTCTAGCTCTCTTCCCCGAAGTATTAAAGTTGTCACGGCACCGTGTTGCGTGCGTGGCCAGGAGTGTGGCAGCACCACTTATGGCAGCCGGCACTTGGAAGTGGCCCACACGCCCACCAGTGGATGAGTGGATAAGGACATCGTGGTGTATCCTCACCAAGGAATACTAACTTTCAGACGTAAAGCAGGACAAACTTGAGTCATTTGTAAGAAACTGTGGCACCTCGAGACTCTAATGCTGAGTGAAATGAATCTGGCGGAAGGTTAAAATCCAGTTTCTCTTTAATGAGAAACCCAAAATATAAAGAATTTAAAGCACAAACCAACAGATAGAAGACAGGAAATAAGGAGGTCGACTGCCAGGACGGGAAGGCGCTGAGGGTGAGGGCGGTGGAGGGAGGCGCCAGCGAAGCCCGCCCTGTGTCCCGTGCACTCGCCCCGGTCACCCGCGACAGCTGTCCTCACTGTCCGCTCTGCACATGCACTAATAAAACGTACGTGGAAACACGAGGCAACAACAAAACAGAAACTAAGGTGTTTTTAATAAAGAGGGGCTTTTTGGATAACACCGACCACAGCAACAGCAAACCCACCACCTAAGTGGCATTTCCAGAAGCTTTGAACTGCTGGGTGAATGCTTGACTTTCACCGCTGTCACAAAGCAGTTAATTTCCTGGCTTTCCTCCTGTGTTACTTTCCAGAGCCATATTTATTTATTTTTTGGCGGAACCGGGGATTGAACTCAGGCCCTTGCGCCTGCCAGGGAAGCGCTTATTCCACTGAGCCATCTCCCTGGTCTCCACTGAGCCATCTCCCTGGTCCCCCGTCTTACTTTCCAGAAGAGACTTTTCTTGAGCAACTTTGAAACCCTTTGTAGTGGAATTACCACACAAAATATACGCGAAATGCATTCATTTCAAAGGCAATTGTGTAATTACTTTCCCCTCATCATTCCCAATAATAAATTCTTGGCATATAGTTTTTTAATCTACTAAACCCTTTAGGGCATGTCATGTTTCTAATCTCACTTTTAAGTAGTCATATTTCATTTCAATATTCTTTCTTAATTATTAGAATAATTTTCTGCTGAGAACGTGTAAGAACGATACCAAAACTGAACATTATTTTGCAAATTGACTTATAATTGGAGTACTGATGTATTTTAAAGACACTAAGTAGACAAAAGAGAAAGAAGTGATTTTGAACCATGAAGGATATGTCCCAGTGAGCTGCGGATCTGAGTGACGCTCATAGAGCCACACAGTACTGAGTTTCTTCATTGCATCTAATGTCTTAATTGCACCAACACAGTGCATCAAGTTGTGGGGCATATTTTGAGGTTGCCGTAGGATTTGCT
Source organism: Ctenomys sociabilis (assembly GCA_004027165.1). Lineage (NCBI taxonomy): Eukaryota > Metazoa > Chordata > Mammalia > Rodentia > Ctenomyidae > Ctenomys > Ctenomys sociabilis. The sequence continues at coordinate 56,531 of PVKA01005006.1, read as the reverse complement.
GGTTCTCAAAGATGTTTAATGCCATAGAATTTGCATCGCATTTTCCTTGTGGCGTGTACTGCTTTGTACTTGGCGCTTTTCCTGGGCAGCACACTGTTGCACGGAGATGCATCTCTGGAAGCCCACCGAGTCACCACTGGTGGGGCGGTGTCTAGGTGGTCTGCTGTCTCTGTACCAGGCTGCAGCCAGGACTTAGAGGAGAGTGACTGGTGCACAGAGAGACCTTGGGGGAGTCCTTCAGAGGTGGAGCTTCACTGTGGCTCTCCCTGTGTACATGTGCCTGTCCTTTCCTTCTCTTTCTTCTTTCTTTCCTCTCTCTTCCTCTCTCCTTCCCCTCTGTTTCCCTCCCTCCCTCCTTTCCTCCTTCCCTCTGTTCTTCCTTCCCTCCTTTCCTTTCCTTCTTTCTTATTTTTCATAGCATCTCTGAAGCTTCGTATCTGGAAAAACAGAAGAGCCACTCCATGGGTTAACCTTCAACACTGAGCTTGATTTCTAAGTGTCACAGCAGCACTCTCCCCTTCTTCTGAAGCCCGTGTGGAAGAGCTCCTTCTCTTTTTCTAGCCCTATCACTGCTTTGAATGTGCACATAATTAGACAGAAGCATAGATTCTGTGTACACTCTTTATCATTTGTTTAGCCTTTCCTGTGGGAAGCTTGTTCCAAAATTATAAGCATTGATTCTCAGCCTAGCATTTGTGCATCCCATAAATATATGTGTCAGTTTCCTTGGAAAACTAATTTGCTAGTTCCTGATTTTTTAAACTAATAGTAGCATTCTTCATCTTGTCCCCAGGAGAATTAGTACTTCAGACAGCAATTCATCTGAGAGCAGTTCCTCTCTTTTGCCGTGGACTTCATTTCAGGAGCCAGCATGCAGAAATAGTGCCAGTTCTCTGGTTGTGGTGAGGTGTGGGGGTCTGGCCTCAATCCCTGGTAATTTCATGTTTCTGGGCCCAGTGTAATGTGCAAGGCAGTGGTCTGCTGCAGCAGAGGATGCTGGGAGCCTTTTTGCCACTGGTAAGAAAATAAATAGCACCTTCTAGCTTAATGAAAGAGTATTCCAGTCTTAGGTATAAAACATGAGTGTGAACTATCAGACTCATGAGCTTGCTGCTTAAAAATGACCACATTGAACTACACACAGGATTTTAGGTGTATCTCAGTGCCTTTTTTTCAGGCCAGCATTGCCACTTGTTTTCTAAACCTGAGGGCAACCAATTCTGTTAGTTTTCTATCCAGAGCATCTCAGAGAAGTCACTTATGAAAGTCTGACTGACTAACAGTGTAGAGGTGTCAGTCCATAATCAGCCCCTGATGTGTTCGATCTATGGTAGCAAATCATGGTGAAGAACACATGGTGAAGCACAGTCACTCACCTCTTAGCTAGAGAGACAAGAAAAGAGAAAAGAAGGGTCTCAAGTCTGGAAGAGTCTTGGGGTCTCAGGATGCCCTTTGAGAGTCTACCTCAGTAACCCAAAGGCCTCTCACTCAACCTCACTTCACCTCTCAGAGATTCTGCCACCTTTTAATGCTGTGTACCAAGCTGGGACCAGTCCTTTAATGCAAGCGTCTTTAGGTCATTGAGATTCAAAGCATGGCTCATTATTATTCTGTTCACCAGCCCTTACTTGGCAAGAACACAGGAAACAATTTACGTCCTCTTCTGGATGACTCTACAGTAAACACTTGAGGGCAGTGGTCTTTATTTTTATGTTAATCCTACTCAGGCTGATTGAGAGTCTGAATTTTCTGGCCTCTACCTCACACAGCAATTTCCCAAATTGGCCCTGCCTTCCTCCAGAGGACAGTCTATGAACAGACTGTCTCCACAGTGGACAGAACTGTCATTTATTTTAAAACAAAACGTTTGTTAATAAAACCTGAAATAGCATTTGCTTTTCTGAGAATTTCTTCATCACTGTAATTTATTTTAAAACCATAATAATGTATCTCTTAAAATACAATACCTACAATAACCTAGAATAAAACATCTCCTGTGCTTCCTCTCTAGCCCTACTAGAGACCGTTTTCCACTACTGGCAAGCTTCTGAGGCCCACATTTAGGGTGACCTACTCCGTCATGCATCGCTCTTTCATTCTGTCTCTTGTCTCAGTCCAGCCTTGTAAGCTGTGTGCTGGCGGGTGAGGGGGGCAGACCTACAGTTTATTTCCTATCATCTCATAAACGAAGCCTGCACATCCTACTGTGGACCAGCAGTAGGAGATCATTATCGCTGACTTCCTCAGCCCTCTGTGAAGATGAGCACGCTGGGGGGCCAGCAGTGTCAGGCAGCATGAAAAATAGGATTTAATTATTGAAAATGTTTGGATAAACACTCAGAGTTCTTGTGCTGTCTCATAATTGAATCCATTGATGCATATAAATGTAATAAGAATTTTAGACTTACTGAAGTCTTTGTTATTTTACTTTTATGAGATTTTAGAAGAATTATGATTTCTCATTATTTTTATGAGCTTATCTTGCAGGGTTGAAGCCAAGGATTGAATGGTATACTGTGGAGTCGTGGGACAGCTCTGCTGGATTCTGACTCATGCCCTGAATTAAGAAATGGCTCTAAAATTGTCTCCAGGGTGAGCCCTGCTCCTACATCTGAGCTACAAATTAAGAGCCAGACTTTGGAGAAGTCACCAGGGCTTGACAAACTTGTTCAAGGACAGAAGTGGAAAAAGACAAGCTGCACTGCTGCTGAGAGATCTGAGGTGAGATGCGAACACTGTCCTACAGGCAATTTCTGTTTCACAGAGAAAAAGTGTAGGAAAATAATAATGAAGCAAAAGCCCCAGAATGACCTCGGATCTGGCCAGATAGACTCCCAGGAAAGGTTAGAGGGTTCTGTTTTAGTTTCCCCCCTTATCTCACATTCAACCTTTTAAAAATGTTTTATTGACTGGGTTTTAGTCTTATCAATGAAAGCATCTTCCCTATGGTCCTGATACTGTCTCCGCTGCTTTCCTCTGAGAACCAGAACTTATTGTGTGAGAGCAGAGGTCATTCTTATTGCCAAGGATTATTGTGTTTAAAGACTTCTCTTTTCAAAATCTACTGAGGGAGTTTGGGTGAGTGGACTGAGATTTTTCTAAACTCCAGCGTTATTTCTGTAGAATGATCTTTTCTCTCACTATAAGACAGCAATAAAGCACATGACTAAGGTTTTCTCCTGCAGTAAGTGTTTGCTTACTTTCTCCCTTAACTTTCAGTTCAAACATTCTAAACCTGTTGCCTCTCAGGGTTTTGCTTCAGAACAGCAGCATGAAAGAGGTGAGCGCAAAGGAGCTTGTAGGGAAGCATGGTGGCCTGGCTAACACTAGTGGGGACTCAGCCTGTTCCAGGTAGCTCCTCTTAGTCACATCAGTTTGCTTTGTTATTGTTGTTCAGTTGTGTTTCTCAGTGATCAAAAGAAAACAGATCTCACCTCTTTAAAAATTAGGAAGCTGTTTTGCCTGACCTAGAAGTCTGCTATTACTAAGTTAAACACTACTTTAAGAGGAGGATAAGACTCTGCCTTGCAGAGAAGGAAATAATAGACTAGTAAAAGAGACCATCACTGGGCATGACAGGGACAGGATGCATTCGTCGTAACAGGACTGAGGGAGCAGAAATGATCGTGACTTCCAGACTCTGGTCAGTTGGAGAGGAGGAAGAGCTGTGCCCATGTCTGTGTGCACTGGGTTCAAGTCTGGGAAAGACAAATTGGGTGATGGCCTGCAAGATGAGGCTACCTGGAAATGCCAAAGAGTGAGCTAAAGTCACTCGGTCTCTTTGGTTCTTAAAATTCTCCCACCTTACCTCCTTTATGTAACGTGCTCATGAGTTTAAAAGTGTTCTGCTTAGGATCAAGTCTGCTCATTCACCAGCATTTTTGTGTACTGATTTATTTAGCAGTGCAGCCCTGATGCATAATACTCTACCACATCTGAGTCATAAATGATTTCTTAAGAGTTTGCAGACATTATAGGTGTTTTCTTTTAAAAACATGCATATAAGCACATGGATAATTTTGTACTGGATTTCGCCTTGTCCGCAGATTCCCTGTAATGTAAGTGGGAGATTCAAGCTAGAGCCTACCTCAGCTCCTTCAGAAGGGTAGAAAACTGGTTCTGAGGTTAAGCAATTGCCTGTGTTTCCCACAGGAAGCGAAGGCTGGTCCCACCCATGCAGATCTGGCTGCCCACTGCCTGTGTTGGACATTCATACAGGAAAGTACCTGTGACCTTCTACTGTGCCCTGTGGTCAGTTTTGACCATGTACTGTGGCTTGGGTCAGGGTTTTCTGAAGAGCCACGTGGTAAAGGCCTGGTCCCCTGGGTAACATGCTTGTGTGATGAAGCCTCGTGAGAGTGGCTGGGTGGAGGTACTGTTTCCCGAAGGCACACGAGCCCTCAAATGGGATCTAGGGCCCCTTCTCTCTCTCTCTCTCTCTCTTGCTTCCTGGCCATGAGGTGCGCAGTTTTCCTTGTGTCCTGCCTCACCTCATGACTAAAGTGGCAAGGGGAGTCACTTGTGGACTTGCACCTCTGGAGGTGTGAGACAATGTAAACTGGTTTTCTTGAGGTGTTTTGCCATAGTAACAAAAACTTGACCAACACACTGTGTACTCAGGAAACCTGCTTGAACACAGCAAGAAAGAAAGAACAAGGGTGGGAGTGTGTGGTGGGTGCATGAAGGACAGAGGTGAACTGCAGCAGTTGTCCCAGTTGTGAGTGCACTACCACTAGGAAATGGCACCCAGATATGCTTATGCCACTGTGCTTCACGTCAGAGAGAACACCTAGCAATGTTTGCATTTCAGGTTCTCAGTTTTGCTCTGCTGATCACAAGAATGGTCACAAATTCCCTTCCTTTTCCCTATCTCAACGTTCTTTGCATTGTGCATTTGCAGATTTTTCAACCAAGAATCTAGTTCTGTGCCTTGTAAGTCTGGTTTGAATTTATGACTGGCTTTAAACACAGTCCAACAGAATTAATGCTGTGCTAGGGCTGAAGCATCTCAGAATTGTGGTCTTCTCCATCTCTGCCAGGAAAACACCCTCTGATGAGTCTGCAGGAGGACGAGACCTGGCCTCAGACTGATAGCTGCAGTGTGGCAGCAGAATAGCGACCAGGGAGTCCCAGAGCAGTGATGGTCAGTGGCACCCGGCTCACTGCTGGGTTCCTGGATCTGCTGACCACAGATACAGGCATGGGCTTCGCTGCAGATGACTTAGAGGCTCCGAATAGGCTTTAAAACTTACAGACATGGGACGAAGAAGACTGTTTATGCTTGGATGCCCCCATAGTTACTGATTGATCAGAGAGCTCATAAACTCTATACAATGCACATGAGACACCCAAGACCATTTTAATATGGACCCCTCCTCCCCATAAATGTAGACAGTGGGATTATGGAAACTGAGAACTTTCCCTCGAGAACTAACTGCAGAATTGAGTTCTGGCTTGTACCAGCAGCACACTGACTTAACATCATCTACTCCACTTGACCTATGTGCTAAGAAGCTCTGCAGATGAAGAAGGGGACTGGAGGGACATCATTGGTCCTTGTTCCAAGGGAGGGGTTGGTCTGAGGAGGCAGGGCTTGAATTTACTGTTCCCCAATAGCCCCAGTTTGCTGAAACTGCATGGTCCCGCCTCACACACTTGGGTAGTCCCTGTTCTTTATTGGAATTTGCTTGGCTGGCACATTTTAGAGTGATTCTATTGGCAGTAGTTCTTTTGAGTGGGAACAAAGTTGTATAAGTACAACCTCTTTCAAATCTGTGCTCTAACCCGAATGTGAACTTCAGCAAGAAAGCCCTTAAAAGGCAAGGGAGGGCTGCCAACCATTTGATTGTGTGACAAGCTTGTGGTTATTTTTCTAGGCTGTGATTTATTTAAATTTTGTCAGCTCTTATCTTCTTCCAGGTTCTAAGCACTTTAGTTGGTGATTCATATGAAGTCAAATATTTCTTCCAAAACATATGACTCTTGCAAGGAAGATATGGGAAGATTTAGTGCTACATTTTCTGATCTTTGATTCAGTGCTTGGCCTCAGAGTTCTGTGATTCAGGAAAAATTATTTGACCTCTTTGACCTAATTTCCTTATTAGAGATGCTCTGTTGATGATTTGCCTGCCTTTTGCAAGGATCTTGCAGGAGAGGTCAATGTTTTTAAGAACTTTGTGAATTCCACTTCTTTATAAACAGTAATGCTAAAATATTTTAAACCAACTTAATATTTTTTCCATTTGCAAAAATAAATGGCAAAAGGAGCTCTTATGTATGTACAGATGGTAAACACCACACACATACACACACACACACACACACACACACACGGACACCCACACACACTTTCTGCTGGCCAAGAAGCACCTCCACACCCATTTTAAAAGTACATGTTTAAAGGTATTCATTATTCTTTTGTCATTATTCCTTGTCCTATACAAGGCTGGGATTTCCTTGTATAGCATCTCAGGTGCAAAGCATGAGCCTTGGAGGCACATGAGCCCGTCAGAGCTGCGCCCCACAACCTGCTTGGACGCTCCCTCAGTGGAGATGGCTTGGCTCACTCCTATGACCTTTCTAAGTAAACACTAGAATTCATGAGTTGTGCCAGGCATGGTGGTGCACGCCTGTAATCCTAGCACTTGGGAAGCTGAGTGGGAGGATCACTGGGAGTTCAAAGCCAGCTTAGGCTACCCAGTGAGCTTAGGCAGCCTGAACTGCAGAGTGTCTCAAAAAGACCCAAATAAAAAGTTCATGAGTTGATTTATTTATACTTTGTATCATAAGGTAAACCATAATGAAAATCAGAATTTTCACCAACTGTGATGAGAGGTGCCCATAGCCCCGGCTACAGGTAAGAAGGTGAGGAAAGTGGATTATTTGAATCCAGTTCACGACCAGCCTGAGCAACATGTTTGTGCCATCTCAAAAAACAGAGTGAATGTAACATCAGAACAAGGCATAACCCTGAGAGAGAAAAATTGGAGGAAATTCTAGAATTCTACATGGTGATAAACTTTACAGATATATAGTTCTTAAACTTAGCAGAACACTTTGGACTTTGGGGAGTTGGAATGAATATTTGAAATTAGTACTGTTCTGGAATATGAGGGGAAAAGCAACAGCTGCCAGGAATTGCAGCTTCCATAATTGAAGCTGAAGATGGCAGAAGATGAGGTCTCTTTAGAGGAAGAAGGATGAGCTGATTTGGGATGTATTGAATGCGAAGCGTTTGCTGGATATTACGAAGGAAGTGATCAGTTAGGGTAGTTAAATATAATTGTGAGGCTTGGGGGCTGGTGTAGAGAGTCTCTGACAACAAAAGAGAGGGAGAAAGGACCCCAACCCAAATCTTACCCTGAACAAGGCTTCTCTTGGGGGACACACTTAGAATTCCAGTCCTGAGTGATTATTTCCAGGTTCTTGCCTGCCAGAGGGGCCAGGAACTGGTGGAAATCTCAAGAGGGGATTTCTTTCATTTCTTTTTCAAGTTGAAAAAAAACAGCAGCATCCAAGCACCCAGGAGTAGTTTTCTTATTTTAAGGAAACTCTTAGAAATACTGATAGATTTAAGTGATCAGAAAACAATAACAAAAGGTGCTTTGGCTTGAAACAGCAAAATCTTCCAAAATTAAGGAGCAGAGGATAAAATGTTTCAAGCTCTAAACAAAAGCAACTTCCAAGCCAGATACTTATCTTGCCAAGTTATCTTTCAAAGTTGATGGAAAAATAAAATACTTCCATGATAAAGAGAAACTAAAGAAACAATGAGCACAAAACCAGCACTCCAGAAAGTATGCAAGAATATCCCAGAAAGAGACAATGAAGATAACAAAGCCAAAGAACCAATAAAATGAGAGTATGAGAACTATCAATCAAGCAGGAGGAAAGAAATAAAAGTACCAAGGGGAAAATAATACAAGGCTACGCATTAGTCAGAACCTATTCATTGTAAATATCCATGTAAATAGACTCAATTTACAAAGCAAAACATAGATTATCAAAGTGGACCAAGAAACAAAATTGAGTGGCATGCTGTGTGAAGAAACACATTGGATGCAACAAGAAATCTGTAGACTAAAAGTCAAAGGATGGAAAATAATAGTCCATGTAATGGGATTGTAAGAGTATTTAGCACATGGGTGCTAGACTCTGTTCAACAATCTTCATGAATTTATTGAGACGATCGTGTTTTCCTCCTTTGGCTCCTTTAATATGGCACATTATATTGATTTCCATCTGTATCCCTACTATGAATTTTACTTGATTATGATATATTATCTTTTTGATGACTTGTTGCATTTTTTTGCCAGTATCTTACTGAGGATTTTTGAATCTGTGTTAATTATGGAGAATTTCCCTGTTCTCTTTTTTGATTTGATCCTTCTCTGGTTTGGGTTTAAGGGTAACAATTGCTTTGGGGAATGATTTTGGGAGTATTACTAACCTTTTGATTTTGTTTAAGAGTTTGAGGTGTAGCAGCATTAGATGTTCTTTAAAGCTCACGTCAAATTCAGCGGTAAACCCATCAGGACCTGGGCTTTTCTCTGCTTACTTTGTTGGCAGGTTTTTATTATTTCTTAAGTTTCATAGACTGACATTGGATTATTTCAAATTTTTATATTTTCTTGATTCAGCTCTGATAACTCTTCTATAGAAATCTCTTAGTCCTCAGACAAAGGGCTAACATCTAGAATAGATACAGAATGTGAACAACTAGACCCCTTAAATTTAAAGACCCGATCCCAAAAGGGGCATCTAAAATGAATAGATAGGTCTCAAATGAAAAAGTACAAGTAGCAAATAAATATAAGAAAGTTTTCTGCAGCAGTGGTCATCTGAGACACACACACTGAGCAGCACCGGGATTGCATCTCACCTCAGAATGCATGTCTATCATCCAGGCATCAAACAATGACAGACGCTGGTGAGGTTGTGGAGAAAAGGGACCCCTTTTCTAGTGTCTGTAGGAGTGTAAACTGATACAAGCATTGTGTAAATCAGTATGGATATTTCTCAAAAAGCTAAATCCAGATGTTCCACTTAACCCAGCTGTGGCCCTTCTAGGTATCTTCCGCAAAGAGTTAAAATTATCACACCACAGCGATATATGCATACTACTGTTTATAGCAGCACAATTTATGATAGCTGAATCTTAGAAATAGCCCAAATGCTCATCAACAGATAAATGAATAAAGAAAATGTGGGATTTATTGGAGTACTACTCTGCTATAAAGAAGGATAAACCTGAGTCATTTTTAGGTAAATGGATAAATCTCAAGATCATAATTTTAAGTGAAAAAAGTCAGGCACATGAGCTTAAATTTCTCTTGTGTGAGAAACTCAAAGAGGAAATGAGGAGTAAAATGGAGGACAGATACTGGGAAGTAAGGAGAGTGTGTTCAGGTGGGAAGGGGAGCAGAGGAGGCAGGCATATGATGAAGGAACAGTGAAGAGGAGAGGAGAGGAAAGGAAGGAAGTGAAAGTGTGAAGAACGAGGATGGAAGGAAAAGTAGAGGCAAAGCTTTGTGAGTGGGGAGGGGAAGAAAACTTGAGCACAGGGGAGGGGCTAGGACAAAGAATGAGCAAGATATGCTACGTACAGGTATAAATTCCCTGTGAAGAATATGATCACCCTGTACGGGAAATCTGTACTAGTAAAAGTAAAATTTAAAACATATATAAGTCACTCAAAAATTAGATTTCTCTAATAAAAGAGCCAATCAAAAGATGGACAAACAAAATGCAGACCCTTCTCAGTAGAAACACAAATATCTGAAAAAAGTGTTTAACATCACTGTTCTTTTAAGAAATGCAAATTAAAACTACAGAGACTCAGCAACTCTTACCCCAGAGGGAAGGACAATCATCAAGATATCTAACGATAACAAACACTGAGGAGGGCGTGGGGGAGAAGAGATTCACCTGCATTGTTGATGGGCCGTACACTGTGAGCACCATTGCGGAGATGCTTCATGCATGTGGAAATCCCTTTCAGCCTGGGTGTCCTCCTTTCCAGCAACTTCCCCAAGATCTAAAAGTCATCTTACTGCAGGGGTACATGCACACCTGAGTGTAAAGGAGCATGACTTGTAATGGTGGATCAAGAATGTCCATCAACAGACGAATGCTGGGTATGGAACATACGGTAAGACTGTGTGCCAAAGAAAGGTCAGTTGGACACATTTGTAGAAAATAGATACAGTTGAGAACATAACACTAACTGAAGTAAATAAGACACATAAGCTTAAATATTACATGGTTTCTCTTATTGGGAAAAACTATATGTATACATACATATGAGATACATATATATATATATAATATATATATATTATATATAATGCAAAATAGTAGAAAAACAAAAAGTAGGTTGAAATTTAAATAACTCCCACATTATTTATTTCATTGTCTCAAAAGTGTTGTAAAATACATGCTAATTTGTTTAAAATATAGGCTGATGCTAATTTCTCCCCTTATGTATTTTCTGGATTTCTTCATGGATAGAATCTGTCTTGTCTAGGAGTAGCGTCTTTGAGAGTAACGAGGCACAGTGTATTATCTGTGGTTACTCTCTTACTACTTTGCTGTAAATATTTTTTAAAGAAATAAGGTTAGGTAATTTTCCTGAATACCTCAGTGACATGTCGGACACTTCTGTTAGCTTTCCCACGGATTTAGAGGCAGACGTTCGGAGATGCCGCTTCTGGAGGGGACAGCATTCTGGGAACAGCAAGTCCCCCTATTTACTGGTCATTGGCTCTTTAGCAAGGACTTACATGATGGGTAAGTCATCTAAAAAAGTTTTGGACTCAATCACTAAGACCTCTATTTTGATATTTTTTAGTTTTGTAACTGGGACAAGAAAAAGTATTGTATCTATTCTCTTATCAAATGCTAAATTACACAAGGTGTGATTGAAACATATGATGAATTGTTTAAATTTCAAAAATTAGAATAAAAATATATTGCCATTCATGCAGCTCAGGAAAAGTTAAGCCCCCCTCTGCTTCACTGTGGAAACGCCGCATCACTCCTCCACTTCCTGAGGCGGTTCCGGACGTCCTCTGTCGCGCGTGCCTTCACTGGTGGTATTGGAGCTGCTGCGACACTCCAGGTTGGTCCACAACATTGACTTTCACAGTCATTTTGGCTCTGGACAGAGCCAGCAGCTGTGCAGTGTGAGATTCTGGGAAGAAGGCGAAGGTGAGCATGCTTACCGCTTTTCTGGGCTGAGCCTGCCTTTCCATTGGTTGGCACTGGCAGCAGAAGCCACCGTAGTTTTGATGACATCTCATCAAGCCACTCACCAAAGAGGGCCTCCAGAGCTGCCCGAGGAAATGCCAGGGATGGCGGGTTCAAATGGAGGGGAGCGTTTAGAGGGAATGGACAGCAGGGCATCTTTTACTATAATACTTTTAAAAAATTTAGACCTCCACTGCATATTTTGGTCAGCCTGGTCTGCTATGGTGTTCTCAGTGACAGGCACAGTGCTGTGCTGCAGACCTGTAGACATTTAGTTGTTTGAAGTCGTGATTCAGGCTTTATGTCCACGGTATTAGTCAGCCTTCTGTTACTGTCCCAAATACCCCAAGTAATCAATTTTGAAAGAAGAAAGTTTTAATTTGATTCACACTTTCGGAGGCACCAGGCTTTGCTGCCACTATCTTTGGGTCTCTAGTAAGCTGGTCCACCAGGCGGGGCTATGGCACAGCTATTCCTCCTATGACAGTGACCTGGAGGACAGAGCCGCAGAAGGCCCCAGTTCCCATAATAGTCTGTGAAGGGCAGATGGCAGGCTCTCTGTCATTACCAGGGTTGAATTATGCTGTATTGCATGTATGTTCTCACTGACATGGCTTCTGCCCAGGTGCTCCAGCCTCATGTACTCACGGGCAGGCTTTGGGGAGTTACTGGAGCATGGGTATGTGATCCTGGATCAGTACCCTGGTGGGTTCAGAGCTGTCTGGGAGTCCGGTGGACAGAGTTGGGTCCTGTGGGCCTGGCATGGAAGGGGCTATATGATACACTGCTTTGTGAGAATATTTTCTTGCAATATTCCTCAAGAAGAGCAAACATCTCTAATAATCTTTAACTTGATAAATGATAAACAAGTAATGTCTTGCAATACAAATTACACATGGCACTAAATGTTAAAAGGCTCTCTCTCTCTCGGGTTGTGGGGTTATGGGTGATTGTCACACAGGAGAGGCTTATGACAGAGAGCTCATCTACAAAGGAGGAAGGGAAAAAGGTAGAGGAATTCTTAACTTCAAATGATATTAAGGAGATGTGTAAAATGTAGAAAAGCAACATCCAGATAAAGCTATTAGGGTGCAAGCAATGGCTCTGTTTTTTTTTTTTTTTTTTTTTTTTTTTTTTTTTTTTTTTTTTTTTTTTTTTTTTTTTGTCTTTTTGGGACAGGGTCTCACTATGCAGTTCAGGCTGGCCTTAAGCTCACTTTGTAGCTCAGGCTGGTCTCGAACTCACAACAATCCTCCTGCCTCAGCCTCCCGAGTGCTGGGATTACAAGCATGCGCCACCACGCCCGGCGATGGCTCTGTTTAATGACAAGTCAATGTTCCATGTCTCCAAAATCCTTAAAAGAAGGCAAAAATAAGTACCAGTAGATAGGTTCCTTGCTAAAGTTTAACGAAAAGAAAAAGAGTCCACTGCACCACAGACAGCAGTGCTCCCATTAGTGATCACCAAAGTTGCCCTACATGGTGGCCCTCCTCACTCTGGTCTCCCTCACGCTAGCCAGGAGGCTTTTCCATGATAAGTGAGGTTACTTTGTTTTTCTTTGTATTACCTGTATTACAATATTATAATCATTTTTATTTGAATATCTTTGGGTTGCAGAAAAAAGTCATCTAAGTTTCCATTATTCCTTACATGGAAATTCAGGAAGAATTCTGGGTACGTGTGTGCCACCCTTGCCAGCCAAGGTTTTCCTGCACAGGCATCATTCTTCTCCTTGGTGCCTTGCAGCTTCCTGTCTGCCACACCATGAGCTGTTTTTCCTCTACAGTGCCCCTCAGTCCTGCTTTCCCACATTGGAGCCAAGCAATTATGTACTAAAACCTCTACAAACTGCAAGCCAAATGAACCTCACCTTAAATGTGCGAGTGTCCCGTATTGTTGTCACCCAGGAGAAAGTAATGAAGATGTACTTTTTAATTCACTGTAATAATGTCTGATCTCTTTTGGGGGCAGAATTTTAATCTCCTAAATTCTCCCACTAAACTGGGCATCTTGCAGTTTCTGCCACTTCCCAATAGCATCAAACTTGAGACCAAAGTATTAATGCATATAAGTATGAGGACCTTTAGTCAGATTTATGTTGAGAATCTAGAGCAAAGAGTCCAGCAGAATGATTGATATCATTATGGGTTTATCCAGAAGGGAAGCTCCAGGAAAGCTGTGGACTGCAAACATGAATACCTCTGTTCTTGACATGGGTAAGTGATTTCATGTTGGCGGTGCCTGTCCTATATCAGTCAGGGCCAAAACAAGCTCTGTGTATCCTGCTTGGCTTCTGGTACTTGCCCACACCTGGCTCATGTCTTGCACACAGAGGAGAAAAACTTCTAAGGTAACAATAACAGTATTGGAGCTAGATGAAACAAAATACTAAAAAATGTTGTAACTGGCGATAAATAGTTGGAGAGTTAGTTGAAAAAGTGAATATGCACACATGAAAGAATAGAAAGAGCCCTTATGATGCACCATATATAAAGCCAACTCAAACATGTAAGACTTGAAACTGTAAATCTCCTAGAAGAAAACACAGGGAGAGCTTCTTGACTTTGATCTTGACAATGGATCATGAACTGGTGCCCGAGGACAGACAATTGAAGCACACAAGGACGACTGTGACTGCACTGAAGCAAAAACGCTGCTGCATATGGAAGGACGTGGCAGCATGACACAAGGTGCCCGTGCTGGCTCGCAGCTGTTTTTAATTTTTTGGAGGGCTCTCTGTACAGTTATCAGCAGCGGCCACAGCATCTTGTTTCCCTCAGGGATGAACGAGTGTTGCAGTTTCTCTGCATCCTCTCCAATACTTGTCACACACTTTAGACATAACGACCATGATGTGCTGGGGGAAGTGGGAGGGAGCAGAGGAGAAGGGAACTGAAAGAGACCACGATGCCGTGCAATGGGCACTCGCTGATGTGCGCTGAGGAGCGTATTTGCCACCCGTCACAGACACATGCTGATAAAGATGTTTAGAAGGGTCGTCAGACACATATTTTAGAATTCACCAAAATAAAATTTTTGATCTCAGAAAAGGTCCTTTTAAGTGGTATGACATAATACGGTTTCAAAGATTTTACTTTTATTTCTCTAGTGATTATGCTGAATGACACCTTTTAATGATAGATTGTGTTATACTTTCATATATCCCGTATGCATTCCATCCATCCCTTATATGTTTCACATAGCGTACATTTTGGGTATTTGTGTAACATAATTAAAGTTAGGATGTTAAAGCAGTACGTGCACTCAGGGGTTCACTGCAGCGTTACTCACAATGGCTATGGTGCCCATTCTGAAAGGTATTTGAGCCAGGAAAATTCCATGAAATAGCTTAGCAAGGCACAAACAGAGGACGGATTTATATTTCTTGAGTTACTTCAGCCAGTTTTCATTGGGATAATGCTCTGGAATATCACCAGCACAAGCATAATAACAAGAATAATAACGTCAAAAGAGTCTAACCAACATCAACTTGAATCATTGTTTTCAAATGCTCTGTATAATGTTCTTCCTAGTGAGATATGTGGTTGGTTATACAAAGAAGTCTCTTAGTAATGCATGCAAGTAGCACAAGCTACTCATTCAAGTAGCAGTTCTTTATTGAAAGTTAAGCTTCAAATTTAAGATTATTGCCAAATAAATGTTGATATTAGTCATTGGCCTGTTACTGTATGGAATACTTGGGACAAACAGCTTTAAAAAGGGAGAAAAGATTTATTCTGGCTCCCACTGAAATGGAGCTTTCTGTTTACGACTGGTGGGCCCTGCTGCCCCATGCCTGTGGCAGCGTACCATGGTCAAGTGCAGTGGAGCAAAAGCGCTCACCTCCTGGTTGAGGACTGAGAGAAAGGTGCGGTGAATCACCTGGCGGTCAGCTCGTAGCACCCAGCTGGATGGAGTCAGCGCAGTGCAGGGTGCAGAAGGCCCTGCTAAGGACTGCTGCCAGCAGCACAAGAGGACAGGAGGGGAGGACGGTGCCGCTGATCCTCTTGCAGAAGCTCATCCCGCTGGCTGTCCTGATACGGACTCAACTGTTGTAATCATCAGGGGAGCTCAGGTCTTCGCTGTCCCTGAGGATGGCTGCGGTTCTCTTCGGGGGAGTTCAGTCCTCACCTTGAGCATCACTTCCTGGCTCCAGTGCAGATCCCTCAGCCTGCTGGCACAGATCCTTCACCCGTGGGCACAGACTTCCTAGCTTCCACCCTGACCTTGGGGCCTCCTCAGTGTAGCTCCTCAGTACAGACTCGCATGGCACATGGCTGTGGGCTCCAGGCCTCCAGCTGGACACAAGGGAGTAATTGCCATGAGCTCTAGGCCTCCAGTTGGACATTTGTAGGACACTGCAGTGGGATCTGAGCCCTCAGCTAGGATTTTTTGGGTCTCTAGGGTATGGATAGATCTCTTGTACTCTTCTGCATTTGATGTTTTGGATGACATTATAAAATAATCCTATAAAATATATGTCCTGTTTTAAATATTTTCCCTTCTGAGCCCTGACTATAACAAAAGGAAAGGTCTGACAACTCCTAATCTCCTTCCAGAGCATAGACCCTAAGCAGCTGAACCTTTCAGGGTTCAGTGGCCAGAACGTAATAATGCAGCCAAAAACTGGTTTAAAAAGAAGCAATTGCAAGTGTGTATGTGTAAGAACTAAACTATGGCAATGTTTATTGAATCCAAGTTTCATTAAAATATGAAAGAGAAATTAGTCGTCCTATCTGGATAACCTGAGGAAACTGGAGGCAAAGACAGCAGTCCCTGTATGCCCCTAAGGAAAGGAAACCACCTTGGCTAGGAGCTCTGCTGGCCTCCTGACCATGGACGGCCCACATCACCATCTTCTTTAATGAAAGAAACCCATTTGCAATTCTCTCTCTCTCTCTCTCTCTCTCTCTCTCTCTCACACACACACACACACACACACACACACTTGCGATTGCTTCTTTTTAAACCAGTTTTTGGCTGCATTATTATGTTCTGGCCACTGTAAGATGGATAGTTATGAAATGTCTGGAAGACATGCTTCCACTAGCATCTCCTTTTTTGATCTCTGCATATCCTCTTGGAAGTGCTCAGGGGCTCGGGTGTAGGGCTCACCTCCCGTCTGCCACACAGCTCCATGAGCGGATGCGGGTGGGGAGTGATGAGCGCTGCTGTGCCAGCCCTACGCAGCCTGTTCCTGACCTCCTGCCTGCTACTACAGCCCACCTTGGCCTGCATGGCACAGTCCTCTTACTGTGTGCCCTTTTGCTTGTTTTTGCTTCCACTGCTCCACTTGCATAAAGAAAACCCCTGCTCCTTTAGTTTCTTCCAGCCTTGGACTTGCCCTTCATTAGAAAAATCTTGCTGGCTTTGTAAGAGAAGTTCCTGAGCTTTACCACCTGGTTTATGAGATTGGGACAAATTTATTGGGTTCTAAGCATTTGTTCTAAAACATTGCACGGGTTTGTTTATTTGGTTGATGGGAGTAATCCATCCAAGCCGCAGCCTCAGGTGTGAGCGATGCCTCTTGCCATTATCCTCATGCTGCCTCCAGTTCATCTCCTCAATTAAGCATCGTGATTAGATGCAGACCCCATGCTCTCTGACAGCTTTTCACCCAATACAAGAAGCACCTTTGTTGCTTCCTGCTGAGTGATCATCCAGCTTCTCTGTGAATAGCTCTGGTGACATGGAAAGCATCATTTCCCAGTCAGAGTCTTTCATTGTCATTAAACTAAGCCATCATAAGTATCTCTTCCTTTTATTAATCTTGCACAATGTCAAGGCGACCTCTACGGAATGGTTTCAATTACACTTTCTAAGTGACACTGTGTAATGCTCTTGTGTATACTGGTCATCTGTGTAAGCCTTCAGGCCAAGATCCAGGCATGGATCTGAGTGGAGAGGGATAAACCTGGACAACCAAGAACAGAGGGGTGGGTTACGGTCGCCGGGTCTCCAGTGCAGCGATCAAAGACGCACGTACTTCTCACCTTTACAAATGCCAGTTTTTTTCACCGAGAGTCCAGGTGTAAAAGTCCTACCTCTGAGAGGAGAGCGGGCTCCAGATTATTGGAAGGTGAAATGGGAAGCATAGAGCATCAAACCCTTCTTAAGGTAACTTATGAAACCCTCAAAATTACAAAATTACTGGACAAATCACATTTCACATTTTCTGTTTCTTCACACTTGGAGCTCCATGCCGGGGCCCACACCAGGGTTCCATTCACCTCTGAGCTGAGTCCCCAATGAGTTTGCAAACATATCTCCTCAAGCCCGAGTTCTCCTGACATAGCTTCTGGGTACTTCTGCTCTGGAAAGAAGACTTCTGTCCCACCCCCGCCCACTCTACTCCTGTAACACTGAGCGCTACAGGGCACAAGGCTGTGCTGGTCTCTCTTGGTGGGAGGACCCAGAAGTTAGTCTGCTTCCTTTCTCTTCTTCCCTGTGTCCCCTCGCCCCTGCCCCCCACCAACCCAGGCTCACTGCAACACAGCACAGGTCTGGTCAGCCCGCGTCTGTGTCTGTTTTTATCTCCGAGGGAGGGAACGGGGATAGAATTTTTACACAAGAGATAAATTCCAGTCACAGCCTCTGGTTACTTACTTAGCTTAGTTAGTTTACATGTGTTTAAGAGTGTCTTTCTTTCAGACTCCTTCCCTCTCCTCCAATCATTAATTCCTGGATTTCACTTTCTTGAAGTTTCATGGGTGTATTTCACTCTATAAAGAAAGACTTAGCTTTCTTTCAGTTCTGAAACTTGCCTCATAACTTAAAGAGCTGGAAGTCCAGGCCAGCTCCTCAACTTCAAAAAAAAAAAAAAATGCTCCACGGTTACCTAAATAGTTCATGAGAATAAAGTCCTGCAAATTTTCCGTTTAAAACTTCACTGCTGACCTTCCCTCTGTTCTGAGAGCGGCACATTCCGCCCATCAGTCTCTGTAAACTACTCCTAGACAGTCCTCATTTGCTGAAGATCCTCTGTCTCATATTTTATTTCCATTGTTCTTTTCCCCTTTCTCAACAGCAAAGCCATCAGCTCCTTGGATAGCGATTTGATACCTGTGAATGTCTAACATACACGCAGGCAGGAAGTAGCTGCAAAAGCTTCTCAAGCCTCACAGCTGCTCGAATTTCTGTATCTGGCCCTTCTGCCCTCAGCTTCTTTCTGCAGTCGCCTTAGGGGCCCTCTTGGCTTGTTGGAAAGTGCTGCATTCCTACCTAGCAGTTTCCAGGAATACCACTCAGGATCCAGAGCATTGTGTTGTCTGTTTAGTGTAATCCACACCAGCACATATTTAGCTTCATTGTGATTCAAAACATTTGGAATCCGGATCTATCTAGGGACTGCCCTCCACTTGCTTTTAAACTACTTTTGTTGCTTCTGTTTTGTTTTGCAGAGGAAGAGGGCTCAGCTGCAGTTCCAACCCCACCTACATTCTTCAACGCACTCAGGTCCTGAGTCAGACGTATTGAAGGAGACCAGGCCAAACCTCTGAACAGTGTCGCCAGAGGGATCGGAAGCCTGGAGCCAGGTCCTGTGAAGACCACTCAGATTTGCTTCAGGAGGTGCTAACAGAAGTCTTTGCCCAGCAGAAGCCAAACAGAATAAATATTTGAGCTTATTCTTTGGTGCAGGTCTGCACCTGGGTGTGTGAGCCCCCCCCAAGGCCCTAAGCATTTTCTACCGGGTGTCTCCACCTTCCCTGCCCTGCCAACAGCCAGCTCAGACACACATCACTTTATCTTTGCTCCATCTCAGTCTCTGAGCTTTGCCTTTCTTCAGATATCAAGACAAAACCCAACATTCCAGTAAGGCAGCTTTTATTTTGACAGCTTTAGTGTTTCATCATTGTGCTTTTGTTTCAAAGAAAAAATGTCCTCCTACGCCCTTAGTTGACAATGACTTTCTCATTAAGCTGGAGGTTTTGGCTCTTCTTACATAATCATGTGTACACAGCCCACCTGCTTCCGGGTTACTTTCCATCTGTTCTTCAGGACAAGCCTTATTACATATAAAAATGGTCTTTTTGTGGATGTCGTGTCTTCATGTAAGTGGAATTTTTAATCTTGGGTTATTGTTTTAGACAACAAAAATGTTTCAGGACTTCATGATAATTGATTTGCAGAATATCCTGAATGTGAATTGTCTTATTTATACTGAAACAATGTGATGGACCATGGGTAATTTGAATTATCAAATAATGAATGGGCCGGTAGGTCCAGTAAAATCAAGGTGGGCTCTCTCTTATCAGATCAAAGAGGGAGCCTGGAGCCCCAAGGCCTCAGGTGTGGCAGAGGTTGAGCCTTGAGGTGCACCAAGTGTATTCCTGGCTGGGGGAGGCAGAGACACACACCTGCCTCTGGGAGGGGGTACACGGACCAAACGCTTGCACTGAGTCAGGGCCCCTTCATTTCTCCGAGGCCAATTCTCAAGTCCAGTAAGGAATGGGTTGATTGATTTTTATGTTTCAAGTTTTAATGTTTTGCAGTGTGGGAGATGGAAGCCAGGGCCCTGCATGTGCCAAGCAAGTGCTTCCCCACTAAACTGTATCCTCAGACCGGGGACTAGGCTCAGTCTAACTTTATTTTGATAACACAGAAGGTTATGCTATTATTTAAGGTTCTGATTACTTAGGCTCAAGAATCATGCTATCTAGTCTGAAGATATTTAATTCTTTACAATAATAGACTATGTTTTGTTATTTTAAAAGTATACGTAGGGCTGGTGAGATAGCTTAGTGGTCTAAGTGCCTGCCTGCCAAGGGCAGGGACCGAGGTTTGATCCTGACACCATGTACTACACTGGTCTTGCCCTGGGAACACGGAGCCAGCCACAGAAACTAGACATGGTGGCACAGGTCTGTAATCCCCATGGTAGGTGTAGGAGACTCTTCCAGGTCCTTGTCTCAGTCCAAGAAACTAGTGTTTGTAATCCCAAAGTTACGTTATTGGAATCTCATCAAGTTGATTCCACTCTACCTATGCAACCCATGGCGAAAATGAAGACACTAAATTATATTTTAAATCATTGGGGAGTCGAGGGGCTCTAAGTCCTGCCATGACATGGCTTTCCGGAACCAAGAGCGCGACCCAGGACCTCACCTGGTTTTTATTCAGTGGGGGAGTAGCTTGAGGAGGATTGACTGAGGATTGTGGGAAGTAGGTGACTACTGTGAGCTGAGCTAGGTGGGTGGCCTACATTTATCTCTGCCATATGCAGAGAGGACATACAGAGAGAGTAATCTGTATTATTTGATATTTAATGTTTCGGGAAGTCTAGGGCTTCAGCTTTGATGTAGTCTATCAAGCCCCAGGAAGTCATAGCCTCTATCTCGGGGCTTGATCCCTGCTGGCAGTGCAGAGCATTAGCTCTACTGTCCTGTCTTCACCTGGCTTACATTAAGGAGCAGCAGATTTACCAGGGAAACACGCATGCCACTTTCAAAGACTATCACCAGCACCTCAGCTAGACCAATACACATTGCTTAAGGCCAATTGAAGGATAAACAGAAGTCCTAGCCAGCTCTGTACATAACAATATGAGGAAATAGGGTCAGGCTCAGTCAAAATGGAGATAGTTGCTCTTCTTTCAAGGAGAGCTGTTCAGGTGGTCCCCCACAGGTGGGGAGGCTGACTGCAAGAGGATTGCTACAAATCTGTGCCTGTGCAGAGAGACCCTGTACAAAGTACATTAAAAAGGATATATAAATACTCCATATTTCTTTTATTGAAAAACATAGTAATAATGGCATTAATTCAAGCACTTGATTCTCTATAAGCAGAGAAATTGTATTTTCAGAAATTAGTTTTCTAAAAGTTAGCTACCCAGAAAAGAATATTTCCAAGGTTTCTTTAATGATACATCATGATCAATGACTCTGAAAAAGTTTAAAATAGGTGTTTATAGCTATTGTTACAATAATTTTTATAATAAAAAAATAAAGACAATAAACCTTCAAATTGATTTTCCCAAAGGCAGGACCAGTACATTTTTCTCTGATATGGTTTATCCTATTTTTAACTGCCAGATCACATAGAATTTTAAAGCAAAGTGCATCTGGATAAATACTTTCAGAAAAACGAGGTGAAAATTAGAATTTCTGCAGCTTTACTGTCCCTTTTTTACATGATCTAATTCTGGGTTTTCTAACGTGAGATTATGGAGTGATTTAAACTCCTGGTAATCATTTTAATGTTGTCAGTTGGAGAGGAAAATGAAATAACTGCAGTTGTGCTAAAGATAAATCTTCCAGATTTGCTGGATTGCATGAGTTTGAGTGTAAACAACTGTCCCCCCTTGTGGAAAGCCGATCCTGCCCGGCTTTGGACTTTTCTGAGAAATTGTTCCAATCGGCTTTTCAAGCTGCATGTTGGATAATTGTTTCCACAACTAGCACAGATTGGTTTTCTCAAAATAAAAAATGAAAATGAAAGTTCTATCCAATTAAAATAAGGCTATGAATAGCACGCTGCGTGGGAAAGCGAGGGCCTGTCCTCCAAGGCCGGTGCAGCTTATCACCGAGCTACAGATTTTTATAGCAACTGCAGTGGTTGCTTGAAAAGTTTAAGGTTTTGAAAGGAAGCAGCGTGCTACCTAGCTGCCTCTGGCCAGAGGTCTGAACACCTGGCAGTCAGAGGTGGGCTGGGCCTGCATGTTTGCAGGGACCTGCCGTGCCTGGGAGAACTTTCCTTCAGCAGGGAAAGTTGGAGATGTGAAGGGAAGAGCAATCCCACAGAGACTGCAGAGGCTCTGCAAAGCTGTGTTTTTGTACAAAGAAGTCTACGTAGCCTGGCATTCATAAACTAGGTAGCAAATACAGAGAGAGGCATCTGATATGTCCCCCATTTTTACCCAGGAGGAATTTTTCAATAGAAGAATTATGCTAAGGGTCTGACCGTTGGCCCAGACAGAGACAGACACTGTGGCCCCAGCACAGAAGGCTATGTCTACCTGCTGAGGTGGCCCTGGCTCACCATGCACCTGCTCCCAACCTCCTACAGCCTGGCCACCTCCTCTCACCCTCTCTCTGAATCTAGTCCTTCCATGTCTTGTGCCTCTAATGCACTTTGTGTTCCTTTCTCATTATCCATTATCGGTGTGTGTTTTAGACCAAAATTGTCAAATCCTCACAAGGAAAAAGTAAATTTAAGATTTCCTTACAGTAATTTCTATCACAGAGCTAACATGAGGAAGATGAGCATTGTATGACAGATGTCCAGCTCTAGCGAGGTTTAAGTCCTGAGCCCAAGTGCACCCATCTTCCTTTTAGTGATGTTCTTTAACATTCCCGACTACCAACATTTAACCACTTCTCATGTTTATATTCAAATCAAGAATTTATATTCAAAATTTAACATGTTGGGCTGCAAAAAAAACAGCTGTTCCGTGCGTCAGTGCACTTCTTTTCCAGTGCCCACTTGCTCCATACGTATACGAAAGGCCCAAAGGCCTGCGAAGGAAGGAGAGGTCTACCAGTTGTCATTTCCAACATTGCATGAATGAAGACAGTACATGGACGGCTTCCCAAATGCTGTCCGCAGACACCTGTATTAGAATATGCTGGGGGTTTGTTGGTTTTTAAAACTATTCTCCGTTCTTTTTTAGCTAATAATTGCTTCTGTGTACTGAGTAAGCTGGTACTTACATGATGCAGAGTACTTATACATACATTTTGATCAATTCTTATTCTGTTCATTTTATTTGTAAATTTATTTTATTTTTATATAAAATAAAAATTGTATTATGTTAAAAACTTTCATATAATTGATGACATAGACAGCAGTAAAGATTGTCACAAATGTCACATAATACGCATATCAAGAAGTCTCACTGAATTAAAAAAATGAAAGATCAAGAACAGTGGTCTGAAAGCTACTCATAGGATTTTAGGATTTAACAAAACACAAGATGTGTGAAATTTCAGAACACAGCAGTGTTGGCAACACAAGAATGACAAATACAAGAGAACATATTTTCACATTAAAGATAGTAAAAACTACATAACCGAAATCCAAAGCTAAACATTAATACAAAAAAAAAATCAAGAAGCAGATCAGAGGCCAAATGAAGATCTATCAATTAAATACCTGCTTGAAAGAACTATCTAGACCATAACACAAAAAGTGATGTTTACTAATAAGATTTCTTAGGTTTTTTTTATATACTTGTTTAGAATTAGAAGATAATTTATCATTTAACAATGGGTATGTGATTTAAATGACTTTTCTTTAAAATAATTCCATAATTTGAGAACAATGTATACATGTTTAGTTTACAGATATACTCTAAAACTAAGATGTATAGTATAGAATACCTTTTCCTATTTCAGCATATGATGTCTCAAATTTCCTCACATTCAAATTGATAAAGACTTTGGCAACATCTACACTGAATTCTACTCTTTCAGAAAATTTATTTCTGAATCAATAAGCCATAAAGTCAGGAAAAAGCATTATGATCCATGAAAACCATTGTGTTCCTGAGGCACAAATCATAGAACTATTGAAATTACCAGCTGAACAAAATTACGAAGATAAACCTATCAATTGATAGATGAAGTCTTACAGCATACTGTTGGATTTTGCTTCCTGATCCACTCTGCCAGTCTATTTCTTTTAATTGGTGAACTGAGTCCATTTATAGTGATAGTTATAACTGAGATATATTGACTTATGTATGACATGTTATTTACCTGCTGTTGTATACCTTTTTTTCTCTTGTGTTTAATTGTCTATTTGGTGGGTTCTTTCCATTCTCATTCATGGAGTTGTGATCATTTTGATCCCTCTCTAGAATAAATTTTAGTAATTTGTGTAGGGTTGGCTTTGTCATCATGAAATTCTTTAGCTGTTCTTTGTCATGAAAGTATTTCACTTCTCCATTATACTTGACAGAGAGTTGTTCAGAATATATCACTGTGGCTTGGAGTTTGTTTTCTTGCAAGACTTGTAGTACTTTACTCCATGCTCTTCTGGACTTGATGGTTTGTGAAGAGAAATCTGCCGTTATTCTGATGGGTTTTCCTTTAAATGTGATGTTTCTTTTCTCTAGTGGCTTTCGGTATACTGTTTCTGTGCTGAATTTCTGAGATCTTGATTACTACGTGTCTGGGTATGGTTTTAATTGGGTTGATGTTATTTGGAGCTCTATATGCTTTGGTTACCTGAATGTTAGATCATTTCCCCATATTTGGGAGATTTTCTGCACATATTCTTATATCATTTGTATTATCTCCTTTTTTCTCATTGATGCCTATTAGCCTTACATTGTTCATCTTTGCGTCATCTTGCAGATGTTGAAATATTTTTTTCTTGCATCCTATTTGTTTTTAAGAGATTTTTCTTACCTTTTCACTAACTGTAATGGTGTCTTCAAGGTCTAAAAGTCTATTTTCATTTTCATTCAAATGATTTTGCCAGCTTGTGATTGAAGTTTTAATTTCCTATATATCTCTTTGAATCTGTTTCATGCATTCTATTTCTGTTCTACATTTAACACTCAAGGATTCAATAATTTTTTTGTTTTCCTTTATTTTTTATCAGTGTCTTCTTTAGAAGCACCTAGTACTTATTTCATTATAGTTATCATTTCTTTTTTACTTCAGAAATTATTTCTGATCTGATTTCCTCTATACCTTTCTGCAGTTGTTTCTTCAGATGTCATTATTTCACTGCCTGGAATCCCAATGCCCAGTTCTAATGACTGAAGTCTTGTGGTTATGTGTTCTGACCCACAGTGGAAATATATCTAAACCTTATAGGAAAATATATAGTATGATACATTTATATATTGTGATATATAGTTAAATATATTTATTTGCAATTATATAGTTAAAACATTATCGGAAAGTGCTAACACAAGTAGGTGAAAAACTGATAAAGAAGAGGATATTGATATAATTTCAAATTATCTCCCATGATTTACTCACCAGTTACAAGGAAAACTTGTTGAATTTGAAATGGTGAATCTTGGCAGACAACATACAGTCAAATTATCGAAATGAACAAGTCCCAGTGCAGGAGAGAGAACACCGTGGTGCTCTTAAGGGGGCAAGCAAGGCACTGTGAGAAGAGAGCCTGGCGGTGCCACAACTTGGCAGGGAGCTGTCCGAATCCATCCTTGTCCAGATGAAAGTCAGCTGTTGTTGCTGCAAGTTTTGGAGAACTGCACAACAGAATCTAAAGTTAAACACAGACTTTTATACCAGCACTTTCTTTCCTCAGTGCATATCCACTGAAAACTATGTATGGTTGGATGCAGACTTTCTCCCCAAAAGCCCATGTTTAAATGGACAAATTTGGAAAAAATTATACAGCAATACCACATCAACCAGTATGAGGGTGAGCTTTACAAATATGGTGAGATATGTAGAAACACAAAACTCAGATGTGATTTCATCATATATGGTTTTAATTCTTTACAATTAATCTATAATATCAGAAGTCAAAACAGCACTTGCACTGGGACAGCAGAATTGTGGGTGTAGGCACATGAAGATGGGTTCTGGAGTGCTGACAGTGTGTCTCTGTTACACCTAGCTGCCTAATCCACTGCGTGTGTGTGACATGTATGCAATGTCTCTGTTGGGCGTTACAATATGTAGCTAGAAATCCAAGTAATTTACATTAAAATTTTCAATCAAAATGAAACTTAAACATAGACATAGATGAATGTTTATAGTTGGTATAACCTAACACTAATGGCATTATTCTTGTCAAATTAGTTCTATAAATGAAGGGCATTTACTGTCATGTTTCAGCAGAAGTTTTTGAAGAAATGAGCAAAGTTTCAAATATCATATGGGAAAACAAAAACCTATGAATAATAAGGATCATGAGTAACAGTGAAATGGAAGAATCAATCCAAGGAGTATGAAGACATTCTATGATACTATTTTTTATGGAAACAAAATTAAAATGTATGGCTTTAGCATGGCAGAAAAAAAATCCATGGAATGCAGAATGAAGGCCCAAGTAGAGCACAATTTAATATAGATACATTTACTACTATTAATGGATAAGAATATTGTTTAGCAAACAAATGGATGAGCTTATATAGAGAAAAATTACATTGAAAATGCAAACCAAAAATCAACTCCATATGGATTAAAAATCTAAGTATGGTGGCTAAAATTTAAGACAACTGGAAACATAAGAGAGAATATATTTATAGCACATATTCAGAAATATCTTATTGAGAAAAAGAGGGAAGCAAATGAAAAGATCAATCAGTTCTCTAGATATTGCCAGGGGAGGTCTGAATGGCTCACATGTGTGAGAAGAGTTGAATGTCATGTCCAGTCACCAAAACGTAGTCAGAAAGTGCTCCTTCTTGGTGCACACCAGACTCACACAGAGAGCTGATGCTAATGCAATCTGGCAGGGTTGGAAGAGAAGGGAAATTTCCTATGTGTTCTGGTGACTAGGCTAACTGACTCCAACATGCTGGAGTCCAATCAAAAGTGACTGAAAGAGAAGAGTATTGTTTGCCCCATGGCAAATATGTTAGAAAATAGTTCACATGTGTGTGGGTGTGGATGCCCTGGGGTATTCATTCACCATGTTTGCAGCTGAGTGGGAATGGAAATGATGGGGAGAGGAGGACAGGGGCCCTGGGAAGACTGGAGACCCAGTGGGCGAGGTGGCCCAGTAACCCAGTGCATCCTTGCTCTGCACCGACAACGCTGGTAGAAAGGGGAAAAAATAAAAACAGAATGAAACCCTCTTTGCAAACTCTCCTACTCTTCTTTCAGAGACTTCAAGTAAGAGAGAAATCAAAGGAATGAGGCTTTTAATTTTATTATCTATGATTCTCAAAGGGAAAAATAACTATCGATTTATCTACAAGTGAATCATGTTCCCTATGCACCCCAAACTAACCTTTTAGACAGGCTTATGGTTTTGAAGCTGGCTCTGGGCTTGTTCTCACCACCAGGCACACTGCCAGGCATTCCCTAAGTAGATGATCCTTCATTTCCAGAACTGTGGTTGCTTAGGCGGTTTCCTACATTCTTCAGAGTAATAGTTGTGAAATAGGCAAAAATACTTGTCCTTATTGTATGAAATGAGAATGAAATGGGAACCAAGTTAATTAAATATAGTGCTTGGCATATAACAAACTCTCAATAAAAACCATTTGATATTTTAGATTCTGCGAAAAAATGTGCTTACCTCCAGGATTTTTCTTAGTAATCTGCCTCTGTCCAGGCATATTTGTTTATTGCAACTTTCATGGATCTTCCAACTCATACATCCAACAATCTTTCTGACAATTTTGCTTTTTCATTTTCTCTCACACCTTTTTTTAAAATATGCATTTAGTGCAGGATCTACGGGGTCTCAGGGCACAGACTGGATTCCTAGTGATCCTCCAGTTTTCAGCCTCCCACGCACTGGGGTTACAGGCTTGTGCCACCAGTCTCAGTGGCCATCTTAGCACGACCCTGGGGGTGGGGCTGGCACAGCGCTCATGGGTGGGAATGGGTGGGGGATGGGGCGGGTGGGGCTGAGGGTGGAACCCAGATCCCTGCATCTGCCTAAGCAGGCACCGCTGAGCTATCTGGCCTGTCTTCTCTCACAAGTTTTGAAATTTATCTTTTTCCAGTAGCTTTTCTGTAAACCAAATAAAAGAAAACTGCCATCCTTGGTTGATTTTTAGAAAAAAAATAAGTTTTCATGGCTTTTTTTTTTTTTTTTTTGCGTAACTGGGGATTGAACTCAGACCCTTGTGCTTGCCAGGGAAGCACTTACTCCACTGAGCCATCTCCGAAGCCAATGGCATGTTTTTATTATCAGTATAACAATATAAAAATGGTTGAGTAAATGCTGCTTTCACTAGAAAATACATTTCCTAAAGAAGATAAACTTTATTATAAAAATATCCATAAATATTATTTAATGTTGAAAGAACCCATATAGAGCAACAGACCAGACTGTTTTCTATTTTTTTTTTTTTTCGGTCACTTTGTGTTTCAAAGTTAAAGTTGGAAGAACAGTGTACAAGCTAGCTGAATGGAACAGAACTAACAGTGTGCTTGGCCTCCCGGGTTCATCAGGGAACTAACTTGATGGGTGGGGAGCTGCATTTTCAGAAAAAATCATCAAGCACCTTCAGGCTGATGTAGTGAGCGTGTAGTGTGTGCACATATCGATGGGTAGGTCCCTGAGGTGACAGCCCAACTTGCCCGCTGGACCGGGCTTCGCAAAGGCTGTTTATTCTGTTGGGTAAAGGTGCAGGGACTCTGAGCTCTTTTGCTGTTTTTGAAATCTCTCTGCATTTGTGCAAGCTTTGTGCTTGAGGAATATTGCATTTTTTCATGGCAGGACACTGCCTGAAATACCTGCTGTCAGACAGAGTGTGCAGTGGACAAGCTGCCGTGATTGCTCATGAGTAGCATTTCCTAAAGATTCTCCCGAGATAAACTGTCTGCTGGAAGACCCATACTGTACTGCATTTCAAATCTGATGAGCTCAAAATTCTGAAAACCCCCATGTAACATCATTGTGTAAGAGTATTTCAAGGATATGTACTCCCTTTAGAAACTGGGAAGATAGAATGCACTTATGAACTCTATTTAGTTTTCTTCAGTACTATTGCGCAGTCATGCCCATTCATGAGAAGCTGCCTTCCAGGAGAACCCCGCTTGATTCACGGTGACAGTGTGGGTCTCTTGCGATGACTTCAGGCTCACGTTCTCCACTGCTGGCTTCACTCCCTCTGCCAGACCCTGTCTGGCACACCTTGCTAGCACTTGCCCTTCTCCCTATGCCCTTGTTGCCCACAGGACAGCAGCTTGCACCTTCTGAGTGCTCGCTTCTTCCCAGTGGACTGGCTCCCTCCCAGGTGTCCCCTTGTCCTTGCTGGGGTGGACACAGGCCTCCTCTTAACTGATCCACACAGGTGGGGTGACGGTGACTGACAACGCTGAGTGCTGCTGGAGTGGGAGGGAGGAGGCTTTACAGAGGACTTGTAGGGGAGCTCAGGCCTAGGAAACGGACCTTGGCTGAACACAGAGCAGCTCTCTGTGGTAAGAACCAGGTGTAGCTAAAACTTGGGCTTTAGTCTGTCCTGGATTGAAGTAGCCAACAGGGAACCCTAGTGGCCAATATATGGTTGAGATAGAAAGGCCACCTTATCAGGAGAACTGATGGTGCATCAGCGGGACCCAGCTTTGTGACAGTGCAGTTTAAAGCCAAGAAACTCCATGGATCATGGTAGGGTACTGAAGGGCTTGGTGTGGCTAAGAGAGAGCAGCCTTCTCAACATTAGAACAAGACTGATTTAGGGATAGTCATCAGGGAAAGACCAGAGAACTAGGATTATAAGTGTCTTCATCTCTGTTTTTTTCCCAGAGATGAAACCACACAGTTCCCTGTCAAGTTCCCTTATCTTTTTATCTCAGTGTTTTCTACAGATGTGTAACAAATAGTATATTGTTAAGGTTATGGGTTGAATGATCTAGCCTCTCCCAATAACAAGATAATATTTGAAGATCCTGACCCCCTGTGCCTCAGAATGGGACCTTATGTGGATATCAGGTCATTGCTGATGTAACTAGGTAGGATGAGGTCACCTTGGATTGGTTTGGACTCCTGCTCCAATGGGACAGGTGCCTCATAGGACAGTGTGAAGATGCTGACAGAAGGGAGACGTCCTTGTGAAGACTGAGGCAAGGTGTGCAAACCTAGGCCCCTGGCGGCTACCGCAATCTGGCAGACGAGGAAAGATCCTCTACTATTGGCTTCAGAGGGTCCTTGGCCCTACCTACACCTTCATTCCAAGTTCAAGTCTTCAGAACTGTGTGAGGATGAGCCCCTGTTGCTTCAGGTGCACATGCTTCAGTGCTTCCCGTGGAGGCCGTAGGAAACTAACCCACATGGTAGAGGCAAAGACTGTGTCTTTACACGCACTTCTGTACACAGGACCTGGCCTAGTGGTTCCCATGTAAAGGGTGCCTGGGACCAACAAGTGTGTGTCAATCTGCCCTTCTTTAGGTGTTGAATTCCATGAAGTCAAAGACTGTGCAGAGCTCACTTGAGTTGCCTTTGGAGAAAATGTCCTCCACAGCATGGACCTTGTGGACACAAGAAGGATCCTAAGTTTATGCTTTTAGTACAGTCTATTTTTATTCCAGTGAAGCACTGGGCAAGATTACAGAAACAATGCAACCCAGGTAGTGTGACGTCTGTGTATTTACATTTATTCTCTGACTTTTACCTCCAGCTCATTGACAATGTCTCTGTATCACTGTTACTGAAATACTGAAAAAACAAAAGTAGTTCCACATAAAGGCTGCTCATAACTGTGAGTACACACAGTGTCCTTGCGGGTCTCAGCCGGCCCCTCCAGGGTCAGTGTATAAACTCTGGAAAGATATGGTTTATGTTAGCAAACTCGGTTGCTTCCTGAGTTGTTCCCTTGCTCCATCAAATGTCTTCCAACAAGGCCCGCAGCAGATTGCTTGCATATTACTCCAGCTACTGGTGGTCTGAGGACTATGAGGAGGTTCATGCTAGAGAGTTTTTTTGGTGTATAATGATAAAAATGAATAAGAGAAAATCATCAAAAACAAGGCAGTGCAACCAGGGATGGAGCGGTTGCCACTCCCAGAGCAGAAGCCGCAGGCTGCTGTTACTGAAACACGTCCCCACTTCGTTGGCAGATGTTTCACTTAAATAAACATAATCAGGATTTGTGAAGATTCACCTTGGCAGAAGCCTGCATTCATGAATAGTCACTAATCTCCCTGTGTCCTACTTGCTCTTCCAGCTGCTTGGGAAACACGCTGTCAAGGCTGTGCTGGGTGTGCGCCCTCCCCAGCATGTCCCCAGCATGTCCCCAGCACATCCCAGCACCAGGCTACATGTGGCTTCTAATTGCTTCATGGCTTCACACACAGGAGAGCATGCCTTTTGCTATTTAGGTCCCCAGTGCCACAAACCAGGTGTACTCAACTCTGTGTTTCCTTTCATGGTTCTCTGTCACCCCTGCAAAGAAAGCTAACAGCATTTCACACTGCAGTCACCCTCTCTGTGACCTCTCTGTCACACTTAACAGGTTCATTTCAGTTGTCAAAACCCCAAATTGTACTAATAGGATTTAGTAGGTCGGGGTGAGGCCGGCAGCACCTCCGAGAGCCTAGGAGCCAGGTCTGGCTGATGGGTTTCCCTCCGGGATCCACCTCTCTGTGCATTCTCACCAGTGGAGCTCCAGCGGGCCCCTTGTCAAGTTCTCTGCACGTTTTTGCTCTGAGCCACAACTACTAATGTGAATGTGTGTCTTCATGCAGTTCTCAAGGGTATCAGTATGGACATCCCAGCTCTTCACCATGGCAGATGTCCACCCAAGGTGATGTCCAAACAGGCAAGGTGACATCAGTGGCCAAGGCTCCATCATTCTGTGGATGGGAGGCAGATCTGAGGCACAGGAAGCTTCCATAACACTCTTCAAAAAGAGCCCTAAAGGTGCTTAGCAAAGCCACCCTTCCTGGTTGCAAAGTGTTCAGAGCCTAAGTTCTACCTTGACTCTCACCTGATCACAGCCTTCAGTTCATCCAGAGATGGCTTCACCATTCTAACAGAACAGTTTCTAACATCTGGAGAAATGAATGTGCAGATAGGCCTACAAATCTACAAGAGGACATTACTTCACTTGATCATGAAAAGTGATGTACTATCTTTGTAAAAGTAGATGAGGAAATTCCTGTGTCTCTCAGTCAGTCATAGTTCTTCTGATACTTTAGTTTTCTGGTCTTGCTCCTATAAAAAATCCATTGTTCATTTTACAGTTCCTGAGAAAATTCGCGTTAGTTCTTTAGGCAAATGAATTCTGACATATATTAGATTTTCCCCATTAAACTTTCCTGTGGTGCCGTGGTTAAATTTGATCTCTTAAGCACAACTTAAGGACAAGGGAAGAAAAGTGTTCTTGATTCCGTTGCTCTGTCCTTGGGGTTGTGGTGCTGCCAGCTCACATCTTGGCTCACACGCTGTGCTCGGAGGCAGAGGCAGATGTATAATAAAATACTCATAATTTACAGAGATGCATGTGAAATATGAGATTTGTCTGTGAACTAAATGTTAGCCAGAACATAAAGCTGACTAAACTACTCTATAAAAATAAGGACATTGAGTCTAATGTGCTTCTTCAAGTGTTTAGCTGTGATCCTGATTTAGAATCAATTTATACTGATAGCTGACAAATAGTCTGTGCATGTGATCCATGTAAAATAAATTTTTGAAATCATTTTATCTGTCTAATACAGCACCTATGCGCTCTCAGAGACTTAACATATGCTGGATGAATGCAGATGAATAATCTTGGAGTGTAAATAAACTGGAGGAAGGGAATAACATAATGGCAAATTCCCAGTTGAAATCCATTCACATGGTCATGAAAGAAACCAGGTGCATGGTATCATCCACGTAGAGCAGAGCTCTGAGCGGGGTCAGCAGTCAGGGGAGCAGAGACACATCTTCATCCCTGGGTCCTGAAGAAGAAAGCTTGGGGTACAGGCCCAGGCCTCTGAAGGTGCATTTGCAAGGCCCGGT
Source organism: Ctenomys sociabilis (assembly GCA_004027165.1). Lineage (NCBI taxonomy): Eukaryota > Metazoa > Chordata > Mammalia > Rodentia > Ctenomyidae > Ctenomys > Ctenomys sociabilis. The sequence continues at coordinate 23,732 of PVKA01005006.1, read as the reverse complement.
GAGGGCACAGGCTGAGGCCAGAGCTCACCTTGCACTAGCCGTGGGCCATGTGGTCACAGCACAGAAGGCAGCGGCTCAGTTGCACAATGGATCACAGCATAAGAGTAGCCCTCCCTCCCTCCCTGTGTCTGGCACCAGGCCTAAGCTCCCTGCGAAGTGAAGAGGTCTTTAATTCAGTTCTGACTCATGGGGTTGCAGTCCAAAGAGAGGGGTTCCCACGGCTGTGCACTTCTCAGAGGCCTGCATGGCAGTGCTGAAGGAGACACTGCGGCAGTAGCTCATTCCCTTCCAGGGTGCAGGGGACTTTGGGAGGCTGGGATTCCATGGTCTCTGCCCATGGCTTGGCCCCAGTGTCCGCAGGGCTTCCATTCAGTCCCTACCTTTCACAGATGCCAACACCTCCCAATGCTGCTGCCTAAGGACCAAGTACTTCACAGGGGGCCTCGGGGAACCCTCCCACTCTGCATAACCAGCTGGGGTCAAGTGTCTCACTCCGTGACAGTGGGTGCTGAGGACGTTAGAGCTCACTGGGAAAAGTCACGGTTACAGAGCTCCCTTCCAGAAAAGAAGGCAGCAGTGGCAGGAGGTGAGGGCCTTTCAGAACTGGGTCTGAAGCAAAGCCATTTTTCTTAGGGAGACTTGAACATCAGTCTAAGCTTAGTGAACCAGAAGGTGAACCTCTGTCATTATCAAGCTGATTGAAAAACCAGACAGCTGCAGAGGGAAAGCAGGCAAGTGGTGCGAAGCTCTCCTGGTGGATGCAGAGCAGCCTCCTGGAGAGAGCTCTGTCTTTTCAGTTGTCCTGGATCCTCTTCAGAGAGAGAGAGAGACAGACACAGGCAGACATCAGAGTGGAGCTGTCTGGGCAGTTCTTGGCAAACATTTAACTAACTGACCAAAACACAATGAACAATATGTGTTTCTCAGAGGTGTAGCTTTTGGTCTGCTGTAAAGAGAGGTGTGAGTAGAACTGGCTGACAGCTGGGCATGGGCTACACTAGCAAAAGCACCAGGCAAAGGCTCTGGTTTTTGCATCCTCAACACCCCAACTCCTGAAGGTTCACCTGACTGAAACTAGTCTAGATGATTCCCAGGTCTCTGGTTTTTGAAATCTAGAATCCCAGGACTTGGATCTTCACTGTCTGCCCTTTTAGAATAAAAATCTGGCTGGCTGTGGTGATAGAGGACTGTCATCCTAGCACTTGGGAGGCTTAGGCAGGAGGATCGCTGCCAGTTTGAGGTGAGCCTTGGCTACATTTTGAGCTCACTGCTGGCCTGAACTATGTAGTGAGCCCCTGCCTCACAATAACAAAAATAATATACAAAAAGTCTAGCCATTCATGGCCTGCATTATGTTGAGTCCTAACTAGAAATAGCTCTAGGAAGGTGGGAACAACTGAACTTCGGGGCCCCTTCCTTCTGCAGAACCCCTGAGAGGTGGGAGCAGCTCTTGATATAGCATTTCCTAGCAAAAGAGGGAATCAGTGTGCACAACTGGGACCAGTTTGGTATGAAGCAACCGGGAGAATAATTTTCAGATACTGATTGTGTTTTTGTCATCCTAAAGTTCATGTCACGCTCACACCTACTTTCATATGTATAAGTTCATATTATCTTCTGTGGAAGAGGGCCACTTCTCCCACTATAAAGGGTCCAGGCCCCATAAAACATGGGTGGGTGGGTTGAGCTCCCACACACAAGCTTTTGTAAATCCTTGGTCCTGGTCCCTTCTTTGTGGCTGAGTCATTAACAATAACTTTTCTTGCCTTTTCATTTGCAGATGAGTTCTGAACCATTAGCAGTATCTATTCCACCGCTCACTGAGCTCCAGAAAGCAGGGCAGTCCAAATTTATGCTGCACTAGACCCTGTGGAGACTTTGGACCCCGACTGCCCATTCCTACCTCTGAGGACCTGGGCTCCATTCTTGGTGGCCTGTATTTTCTCAAGTAGCATTGTCTGTGTGTGAGAACGAGACTCCACAGAGCAGGAAGAATTTCTTATGGTGAAGAACCTACAAGAGTGATCAGTGGGACTCTGACAGTTTTCCCAAGGAGCACTGGGTCTTCCCTACAATGAAAACTTGACAACTCTCTCCCCAGCCATGTCACTGCTACCCATCTGTCCAAAACTTGTAAGAGTAATCACAGTAGTGTCTGCCCAGTCCCGCCCACCACATACTTCAATAAATGAGTCATCAATTCTCCTTTGCAGAAGGGAGGCTAGAAAAATGTAAATTGGTGGAGCAGTCACTTCAGGAATAAGTTGCAGAAGCTGGTTGGCATGTGGTCCCCAAAGCATTTGTCCTTGTGAAGTACACATTGTCTCCCACCTCTGATATCTCAAACCTCTGTAAGCTGGGCCTTATTGTTCCTCTACCACTACTAAAGCACTGGGTGCAGTGACAATGACCCCAGTGCTTGGGATGGTGCTGAGCCTGCTTGGGCCAGGGCACGGCCACGTCTTGCTCTCAGGTGCCTGGGGACACCTCCAGTCACAAAAGTGCAAGTAATGGTTCTTTGATTTTCTCTGTTCAAGAGAAAAGTTACTGGTGTGTGATGAAATCCAATGACAAGTTTGTGCTTGAAAGATATAAACAGGCAAGTTTCTCTCATACCAGAGATCCTAATATAAAAGTGGCAAAGCACCAGAAGAGCTAAAGAAAGAGAAGAAAAGATGCCCCTACATGGTACTCGTTGTTCTGAATGAAACCTCAAAAGCATAGGCACCAAACCAAAACAAGGAAACAGTGGGGCTACAACACTCAAAGCTTCTGTGCCAGGGAGAAGCAACGCACAAGTGAAAGTGCAGGCGCGCAGTGGGAGAAGCTGCATGCCGTGTACCTGACACAGCGCAAGTATCTGTGGCCTGTAAAGAGTGATACAACTTTAGAGCAAAGCAAGATGAGCCAAGGCCATGGCGAGGCCTATTCCAAAAGCAGCATATGGAAGCATGAAGAGGCAGCCAGCACCACTAATTATTGATAAATTCAAGTTAAAACCACACGGAGAGATCATCTGGCACCTGCTAGATGGCCATTACTCGGCAGCCAAAGGGTGACAAGCACAGTTGAGCAGGCAGCCAACACAGACCTGTAAGTCGCCACTACCCCCATGGAAACCGATATGAAGATTACTCAAAAAATTGAAAATAAAGCTGTCATGTGATTGAGAAATTCCTCTTCTGGATATATATATACAAAAGCAATGAAATCAGAATGTCAAAAATCCGCATTTCTGTGTTCCTTGGATCACCCTTCACACAGCCAAGACATCGAAACAGCCTAAGTATCTGTGGGTAGATGAATGGAAAAGGAACAGAGGATGTGTGCTAAAGTGTCCAGCTCATGCAGAAGGAGATCCATCGTTTGCAACTTAAGGGTGAAGTTAGAGGATGTTTAGTTAACTTAAGTCAGACAAAGAAAGGCACAGCTGCATGCTCGCACTAACACATAGGATCTCAAAAGAACACAAGGGACAGACTAAGGGAAGCAGAAGGTCACTGCAGGGGTTGAAGGGTGGAGGGAAATGGGACTTTTGGGTAAAAAAGGACAAACTTTTGTTAGAGAAAAACAGGTGCTGAGGATCTGGTGTGCACAACAGTGATTACAGCTGTGGATATCATGCTGCGCTCTCCAAGTTTGCTGATCAATCTTAGGAGTTCTCACCTCCAAGAAGGTAACTGCTTGAAGAGCGGGATGCAGGAATAAATTGATGTAGTAATTATTTCACAATGCATATGTTTATCAAATCACAAGATTTTACACTTTAAATGTGTACCATTGTACTTTTCAGCTATACCTCAGCTAAAATAAAACAGAAAGGCAGAGAAAAGCTTTTCAGTGCAAAAAGCAAAGATGTGTAAGTAAAGAAAAGCAGGGCTAAGAAGGGGATATTTTCTCTCAGGAGTGATGCAAGCCTGAGTGGAGTGTGATAGCGGGTAAACAGTTCCAAGATGATGGAAACAATTGTTAGCCTAGAATTACGTGCACAGAAAGAAACTTTTTTGAGACAGCCTCTTAAGTGTAGTCCAGGCTGGCTTGGACTCACTGCGTAGCTCAGGCTGGTCTTGAACTGGCAGCTGTCCTCCTGTCTTAGCCTCGAGAACCCTGGGACAACAGCTGTGTGCCACCAGGCTGGGAAGAAAAAATATGTTTTTCACAGAAAAGGTCAAATAAATACTTTTGGAGACACACATGCACACTTGTGTGTGAACGCTCACACGCGTACACACACACACACATACACACAGCTGTTTAAACTGGTAACACAGCTTGCATGACTTATTAAAGGAAGTCTTCAGGCAGTAGAAAATCAATGCTGGGTGGAAATCTGGGTCTACACGAATTAGTAAAGAGTTGTAGCCATAGTACATATGTGTAAGCAATGTGTTTTTTACAATTTCCTTTTTAAAAAAGCATTGTTTAAAGCATTGTTTATAGCGGAGAGCAAGCCTGGTGGGAGAGGAGCCAGGCAGCCCAAGGGGAGGGTTCCCGTGGGCGCTGTACAGTGTTGTATAGTGAAGCAAGGGGACACGCACATCAGAATTAAATGACTGTAAAAATTGCATAAAAATGTGATTGGAAATGAGAAATTAGAAAATATATTAAACAAATGTGTAAGACTGGAAGACCTATCACTGGATCAAAGCATATACAAAGATTATTTTTTTTTGTAAATAGTAAATATTGAGTTTGAAATCTGTGGGTGAGCAAAACACCCTCCAGTCAATACTGTGTTCATATAATTAGGTCGTTTTTAATAACATGATGCTTTTTTAAAAGGTAAGTTATTTCAGATGTTAACTCAATGCTAAATGTAAAAATTTCTATCATGTGCAGAGTAACGTGAGGATTTATGCAAGGTAATGAGAGCAATGTGTAACCATAACAACACAACAACTGAAAAGAAAAGAAGGACTAGATTTCAGTTAAAAAATAATATCACACATGCCTATAATCCCAGAACTTAGGAGGCTGAGACAGGAGGATTGCTGTGAATTCAAGGCCAGCCTGAATTATACTGCAAGACCCTGCCACAAGCCAATCAAACATCAATGAATGACAAATTTTTACTATTAGTTGTTTAAGTCACGAATCCTGACTATTAAATCATTAATGTGTTGATTCTTTACAAAAATAAATAGAGGAACATATCTCTGGAAAATAACTTAGTTGTATACACATAAATGATATACAGATAAAGGCCAATCAAATAGCTCAGCAGATCTCTGAGATGGCGATTGAGATTGGGCATGGTGGCGTGTGCCTCTAATCCCAGGTCTTTGGGAGGTTGAACACAGGTGGATCACTATCTATGTAGTGAGACCCTGTGGACCCCATAAGCCCTGACTAAAAAGTACAGAAAAAGAAAACACAAATAGATAAGCATAATAAAAATGTTCAACCTTAACAGCAAGCTAAAAGCATCAAATTGAGAAAACATTGGTATTTGTGCAGATTTCGATCTCAAGTTTTGAGAGAATGCAAGAAAAATGAGAATCTCATGTAGAACTGTTAAGAAGTTAAAGGTTGCAGCTTTCTACCAATTTACTTGACAGTGAATTTTGGAATATTTATCAAACATATCATCAATGTGTTTTTCAAAACATGTCTTGGAAATAAAATCTATTTTGTTTTTATTTTATTTTTTAAAGAATACAGGGGTTAGGCTGAGGAGATGGCTCAGTGGCATAAGCAGTTCCCTGGCAAGTGCAAGGGCCTGAGTTCAATCCCCAGTTCTGCAAAAAAAAGAAGAAGGAGGAGGAGGAGGAGGAAGAGGAAGAAGAAGAAGAAGAAGAAGAAGAAGAAGAAGAAGAAGAAGAAGAAGAAGAAGAAGAAGAAGAAGAAGAAGAAGAA
>PVKA01005006.1:0-17776 GCA_004027165.1 Ctenomys sociabilis | reverse complement strand
TAAAGCCAGCCTGAACTGCATAGCGAGACCCTGTCTCAAAAAGACAAAAAAAAAAAAAAAAAAAAAAAAAAAAAACCGTCCTCTTAAAGAATACAAAACAGTGATAAAAACACACACACACACAAATGATAGAAGATTTCACTAAACAAAGTGATACAATTCCATAATAGTTACTGTATTACACGATGCTATCTTTATATTTATTTATTATTATGTATTTTTATGTATTTAGTATGGGGTTTACAGGGTCCCATTACACAGATCAGACTCATAGTGATCCTCCTGTTTTCAGCCTCCCAAGCGCTGGGATAACAGGGGCGTGCCACCAGGCCCAGTTTCAATTGCCATGTCAATGTGCCCCTGGGGTGGGCAGGTACTGCACACCAGGGATTGAACCTTGGTCCCTGTCTCTGCCTAGGCAGGCCCTTCCATCTGCTGAGCTGTCTGGCAGGCCTGATGCTGTCTTTCAATTAGTTGTTCAGATTATCAGATATAAATGTGTAAGATTCATTTAAAGAAACAAAACAAAACAATAACAAATAAGTCATAAGAAGTTCAAAGGAGAAATAAAAAAGAGTAAAAACAATGTAAGCATTAATTCCTCCTTTTAAAAGACCAGCAGAAATCGAGAATACAATTAGCCAAACTGTTCTGCCTATATACCTAAATATATTTTCCCTTCTTTCTTTCCTCTTTTTTCTTATCCCAGTTTTTCCTTCCCACTGAACAATTTCTTTCCCTTTCACAGGAAAATATATTTTATAAAGAAAAATTAGTGATGGAACAATATTTTAAAATTCATTAATAGATGACAAAGATCAAATTATGAAACAACACATATAGTATATCTTATTAGAAATATCTATATTTATGTGCAGAAAAATTAGGAACATATAAAAATATTTTAATAGCTGGATTTTTTTTCATCTACTTTCTAAGATTCTAGCATTAAGATGATTTTATTTCATATTTAGAAAAATAACAGAACCAAATAGCTATTTTTTTTCCTCAGCAGGCCTGAGACAAAGCGATAAATCTCTGAGAATCAGTAGGCTCTGCTGTAATTTCTGAGCTCAGTGTGTTTGCATTTTCGGTGGAATAAGTCAAGCATATGTCAGACCTGCACCCTTGCTCTTCACGATGCGGAACAGGTTCAGTTGCAACATGTCTTTCCCAGGACAATTTTTCCTTAAAACTGTTTAACCACAATTGTGCACACTGCTTCGTCCCTCCTTGAGCCAAGTGAAAACTTCAATTACACGTTTGTAAAATTAATTAATAAATCACGGCAGATTTTTCACAAAAAAGAAATTGTTTAGCTATGAAAACCAGCTGACAACATTGCTATTCGTGGTGCATTCCGTCCATCCCTCAGAAGGAAATCGCTGTCTGGTACTGCTTTCTTCTCTGACCTGATTCCCTTCCCAAGCAGTCACAGCCAGTGTGAATCCGAGCAGTGGACAGCCGGCGCGCATGTGCAGGACGTGGGAGCCTCCGGGTGGGCGGTATGGGCGCCGAGAGGGCAGAGGAGGCCTGCGGGCCCGGGAGGCCCCTGTGGCTGCGCCGAAGGCCGGGGCGCAATCCACCCTGTCAGTTTTGAAAGTGCGTGCTAGATTTTAAAAAGCACAGAGGTCAAGGCCAGCACCTGCTGGCCTGAGAAAGTGCCCTGGAGAGACCACGGTCCAGGCTGCAGAGAGGAAGTGGCAGTGGTGGCTATGAGGAGCGCAGGGACGCCAGGGACAGTCCTTCTTGCTGGGCTTGGACACGACAGGGATTGCCTGGGTCTCCGGAGTGTGACAGGTTGATGATTCTATTTTGTGGGACATCACCGAGAAGGAAAGACCTGTATTTAAAAATTGTAAGCCTTACATAGTTTTGGCCCAAGGATCCTTTCCTTTCTACACTCCTTTCCAGGGAGTGGCTCTGAGGACTGTACCCAGACCCAAGCGCAGGCTAAGCGCGTGATCTCCCACCGAGCACACCCGGGCGCCAAGGTGATCTCTTCCCTTACACTGCCAGCGGTGAAGCTGAGTTTGAAGTATAAGCAAGGTTTCATGCGGTCATAGGTGGGGGTTTGAAGGTGGCTGGATTAGAATGCACGGCTGGGGCCTAAGGCGGTGATACTGGGGTGAGGGGCGAGTGACACCTAGCTGGGCTCAGCCTAGCTCTGGGCGTCGGAGCAGCGATCAACAGGCTTACAACTCAGATGGAATATACAGGCCGAGAAGGAACACAGCTGCTGCTGCTTCTGCTGCGCTGGCTGGTCTCTGGCTCTGCCCACCCTGCCCTGGACTGCTGCTGCTCTGTGATGCCGCTCTGCCACTTGGCCCCTCCTTGGACCGGCTGACTGTGGACTTCAACCTCTACAGTCTATGGGCAGAAATAAACTCATCCTTCTTTAACTTTGTGTGTCGAGTATTTTTGTCTCAGCCACAAGAAAAGCAAATAAGACACTTGATTACCACATTTTTCAAAAGGCTGGCTCACCAAGTCTCAGGAAAATGAGTGTCTGTGGTCAGTGTGGGAAAACTGCGTGCATACTGCCTGCTTCTCTGCTTTGACTTTTGGAAGGATCAGTGCACGCCAAATGCTGCCAGTTTCTTCTATGCCATCAACTGCAGCTGAATGACACCTAGTGATTTCATTAACTGAGATGCTGTGCGGTTCTGGCCTTGGGATTTCCAACTTTGTGACTTTTAATTTTTCTTTGCACTCTTTGTTAGCCTGTCTTTGATAATTCATACTGCTGTCAAGAGAAAATTACTCTTAGATCTTTCACATGTCAAATTCTGTCATTGTCCCCGGGTGGCCCACTGTGACTCTGGAGAGGTGAGGCTTCTGATTTTATCGCACTTACTTTCCTTTGAACTTCCTACGTGCACACATCTCCTCCACCTCCTCATGAGCCAGTGTCGCTGGGTGCTGCCACCCGATAGCTCACATGCAGAATGCGAGCCTCTTTTCTCACTCAGGCTTACAGGAAGAGGATTCTACAGCACCAGTCTGTCAATCCACAGCGCTTTTGTTTGACAGGCTCTTAATGAACGGAATGTTTAACATACCTATTTAAAATAATATGTGGCCTGCAAAAGGCTCAACAACCTCTGATATTGCCAGTCCTATGGATGGCTTACTACTGTTATGGACTCCGGGACTATATAGGATTATTTTGCTGAATTTGTGCACCTACAATATTTAAATGACAATGGAATACCCATCTCTGACGAAACTAAACAAAAAAGGGGATAAAAATGAAGGACCATTTTGTATCTGTATATACAAAATAGGATGGATATACAGCTACTTTCTCTTAATTCAAAGAACAGAAAGATTTATAGTAATAGAGTTTTGACAGGGTGTCATGTCTGCATCTTCTACTATGAATAACTACTACAAAAATAACAATATGCAATGTACTAATTATTGAAACTGTCCTACTAATCAATTTTGAAACTGTTTCATTGCTATTTGTTTCTTAATAAAATTAATGAAAAATAATATGTGAACTGATTGATTATTTGAAGAATAAAGGTTTTTCTTAGGGACTCTCTGGGAACTTCTTGGAAAAAAAAAAAAAAAAAAAAAAAAAAAACCTGGGTAGGAAAGAAAAGTTTAACAGCACCAGGAGTCTCATAAACGTCAGGTCACCTGGTCCCCTTTGACAGAGCTTCTCTAGACAGTGCTTGGCTTTCCTCCACAGGACATGCTGTTCTTGGCAGAAGCCCAGCCCCATCCGTGCCCTCTGTATTTGGGGCTCTGTCACTGCCAGATAATCTGCAGGCAGCATTTCAAGGCCGACACTCGCAGCCACACTGAGCCTTCTGCAGTGCCAGATGCCTTTACGTCACTCCTCACTGACAGCAAGAAAATCTACCCTGCCAGCTCAGGTGGGCACACTTGGAGTAAGGCTATTACAGATGAGCTGGAAAAGCTCCACAAAGAGCACCGGGGCTGTGTCCTTGTGCTGACCGTGCTTTGGTGCAGCCTGGAAATTGAGCCGAGCTCTGTTACCCAAAACCGGGGGTAGGGAATGAAGCCCCCCAGATGCGCCTGCCTGTTTTCATCAGTTGAGACGTCTCTAGTGGTGCCACACACAGCTCTATGACATGTATTGAAGGCAGCTTTCCTAGAGAAAGATACATGGAGCTCCTGGGTCTAAGGTCCTTCTCCATGAACCTGGTGGTCCTTCCAGATGGTAATGCAGTCAGAGGCCCACATCTTCTGCACTGTCCCATGACTGGTAAGCCCACGGCATGTGGGAAATGTGTGTTGTGACATCACGTAGTCAGGCTCATTGACCGTGCAGGGCACAGGCCGTACAAGAATTATAATCCCATGGCTAACAAAGAAGTCAGCAAAAGTGTTAAATTTCTTGCACTGCCTTCAAAGTCAGGAAAATGTAAATGAATTGTATTCATCTAGAACATGAAGTGACTATGACAACAATTGTATTCTGAAAAATACAGAAAGTGGAAAAGAGACACCAAAGGCAGCTCCTGACAGAGCAGGAGGAGACCATGAATGGCTGTGATTCTCCTAGTGAGAGGGTCATGCTCCTGAGGAGGAAAGCTTCCAATTATGGCTTTCAGACACCTGGCTTGGAGATGGGGAGATGGGAAGGGTGGTCTTTGTTCTTGTGGTTTCTACCCTCAAAGCAAACCTTGAGGTGCTTCTCTTATGGGCCTGGGAAGAATGATCTCATCTAATCACCATGGCCTTGCTCCAGCGCTGGCAGGGGCTGGACTGTCCTGGCTTGAGGAAGCCAGCAGAGGCCACAGATTCCCTGTTCAGCAGCAGTACAGTGGCAGCCGGAAGTCAGCCAAAGCAAGGGCATTCCCACAAGGGCACGCAGCCAATGCCCCCTTCCCCACTACATGGATTCCTCAGCACTTCCCTGCTCCCATGAACCCTGAGTCTGCTCCTGCTGCTCACTCACAGCCCCTAAAGGATCACACTTCTGCATGCATGGGAGTGACCAGCTTCACTTTCCACCAGAGCCCAAGGCCTAGCCCTTAGCCTGCTCTTGGCTCCAGTAACTGCACTGTGCTAACTGTAGGGAAAAGAGTTGGACAAGAGAACTGGAATCAAGTAGATCTATAGACAGGTAATAGTAAAAGAGAGCTGGGCTTGGTGACACACACCTGTAATCCCAGCACTGATGAGGCTGAGAGAGGAGCACCACCATGAGTTCAAGGCCAGCCTGAGCTGCACAGTGAGAACGTGTAGCAATAACTAATTTACTAACAAACACACAAACAAAACTAACTAAATAAATAAATAAAAGATAATAGTAAAAGAGTGATTCTCACTGAGGGGTATATTATAACGGCTCTGTGAACACAAACTGAACTAAACTAAACTCCAGCTTTCTCCCTCTGAATCGGTCAATGCACACTTCTCCAGGATTGCCCAGGACCAGAGCTTCAAAGGGGCATTTTCTCTTCATTAAAACTACTTGCAGAGCAGATGGTGATTACCATCTGTAAAACTTCAGAGGAAGCAAAATGAAATTATTTACTAAATTTACAGTGAGTTCATCTTTAAATCATTTAATATTTTACAAAATGTCTCTATTTCAACGTAATATCTAGAGTAAAACTGTATGATCTCTATTCTCTGTAGTAGTACCAATATTTTGAAAAAAGCCGCGTATATGTGTTCTTCTCATGTAGGCGTATCACATTCAAATGAACATGCCATTTTGAGAGAAAAGTGGACAAGATGAAAATGAGAATTCGAGTGTTCTGCTCATGTTGACAACAGTAACTATTCTCCAACCCACAATCCTACAAGTGTCTTAGCAGTTCTCAACTTGACACATGTTGAGAACTGGAACTGAGTAGATCTACTATTCAGATCTTTTTTTTTTTTTTTTTTTTTTGTCCTTTTGAGACAGGGTCTCGCTATGCAGTTCAGGCTGGCTTTAAGCTCACTTTGTAGCTCAGGCTGGTCTCGAACTCACAACAATCCTCCTGCCTCAGCCTCCCGAGTGCTGGGATTACAAGCATGCGCCACCACGCCCGGCTTACTATTCAGATCTTGAATTCTGGTCTGAAATCAGTAATGTTTTGCTGTTACCTGTCTGTAGATCTACTCAATTCCAGTTCTTACATCACATCTTTATAGTTGAATTTTTTTTACAATTTCAATATGCTTTAATCTTTGTAGTCTCATTCCTATTTTCACAGTATTGCTGGACAGCAATGAGCATTACTCCATTTAGTTGCGTCCTTAGAGATTGTTAGCTGCTCACAGACACAAACAGCTTAGGCCAACATGCTTCTAGTGCATCTTTCTTTAAAATCAATTGTTCAAAGTGAGGGAAGCACCTTGAGGGGAGGTAGCGGCTCTGTGTATTCTATCATGCATTGAAAATATTGAAGCATTCCACACATATTTCTTTCGCTCCTTGTGTGTAGATAATGTTGAGTTGCTAGGAAACTTTATTCAAGGAGTTAAATTTTACTCTTAAAATATTATCCACAATCTAAGCTTCATGTCATAATGCAAAGAAAATCTCATGCCTACTAAATTCCTGTTAAGATGTAGCCAAGAGTTTTAAGTCAAATCAAATATTAGTTCTTCAGTGCAAATTAGCATCTCTATAAACTTCCACTTTCTATTTTTTAAAGTGATACTATTTATAGCTGCTTCACCAAATTGCCCAGAGGCCGCTCTCTCTGACCTCAGCCTATTCAGATGGTGCAGAAGACTTGCACTGTAGCAGCTCACCATGTGATGGTTCTCCCATCATCCATAGCGCATCTACCTGCCCCCAACTCAGTGCAGAAGGAGGACCGGCCACAGGACCTGTGCTGTCAGTGTTTGGCCTGCAGTCAGGCACACAGAGCATCCCACAGGAACCCCTTGACCAGCTCAAAATAACTGACCGCTGCACATGGGGAATGCTCACGACTGCCATAGAGCCTAGGTCACATCATGACATGTCATTGCTCATTCTGGTGCAGCTCATTGGCCCAGAGTCTACCGCACATCTCCATTGTCTGGGGGCTGGAAATTCAATTCCCAGTTGTGGGAAATCATGTCACAAATGCTGGTAGTTTTAACCATGGGGCATCTCAGTCAGGAAAATATGGGAAGGCTTAAAGAAGAGTAATTCTGAGCCCTTAAACCACTCTGTCCTTCATGTCTTGGCCCAGAATGCGCTCTGGGGCTGGTAAACCACCACCCTGAGGGCGCAGCACACGCTCTGGAAGCCTCCACTGTGACGTGGCCGTCAGCTGTCCTGTGAGCCACTGAGTGGTCAACACCACGTGTGGACTCCGTGCCCACCTCACCTCTGCACGTGGCTAACAAAGCTCTCTTCCACAGGCTGCTCTGCTCTTGCAGCAATGCAGCAGGACGGTGGCCGCAGTTCTCTTTGGATTAGTCCCAGTTCTGGATTCTGGCATGCTTGCTCACGGAGCCTTTACCTATTTTTTTTTTTTGTCATATAAAGTTAATGGTCATATTTTATTTCTTAAACTGAATGGTAGGCACAGAAGTATCATTGAAATTATTTTATCATACATATATGCTTTAATTGCTATATTAATTAAAGCAAGATTTAATGAGTGATCTTTTAAAAATACGGTAGGATAGTAGGGCTGGGGAGATAGCTTGGTGGTCTAAGCACCTGCCTGGCAAGTGCAAGGATCCAAGTTTGATCCTGGTACTGTACATCATGCCAGCCACTGAAACCAAATCAAGCATGGTGGGGTACACCTGTAATCCCAGAGCTGGGGAGGCTGAGAGAGGAGGATCACTATGAGTTCGAGCTGTGTAGTGAGACCTTGTACCAAACAATAAATAAATAAATAAATAAAAGATTTACATTTTTAAAAAAGTACTGTAGAATGAAAAATGTAATTTAAAAATCCAGTGTATATGTAGATATTTGGTTTTATTTTAGAGAGAAAAGAATAAATGTAACCATGTAGCTGAGTTTCAAAAACAGTTATTTTTTCCTAGTCCTCATCCCTGACTCCCAGAATGGGCCTACAGACTGCAAGCAGAACTCAGACTGCCGGATGACAACCTACGGCTTGTCCCTCAGCCCCCACTCATCTAACTTCGATCATGCCAGGCATCTTCCCCAGGATGGCTTTCTGCTTGGTCAGTGACCCCTGAAGACACGTCACCCATCCTTCTTGCAACTGGCCTGAAGACCACCAGAAATACAAAACTCAGAGCTGTGCCCGATGGCAGACCAGATTCTTCCCAAACATCAGGGCCGGGAAGATAGCTCAGTGGCACAAGCACCTGCCTCGCAAGCACATGGTCCTGAGTTTGATCCTTGGTACCACTACATAGATAGATAGATAGATAGATAGATAGATAGATAGATAGATAGATAGAGAGAGAGAGAGAGAGAGAGAGAGAGAGAGAGAGATGTACAGGAAGAAGTCACGGTAGGCAGCTTCCCACATAGAGGCTTTCCCGACTATCAGCCAGGGCCTGACCTCCTCCCGTGAGTGCAGGGCACAGGCCTGTTCTTTGGGTGGCAGCTGATGCTCCTCACTAATAACTCCATGTAGTGCAGCACATGGGGGCACAGCACTCTGAGCTGCGAGGAAAGCCTCTCCAGCATCCACCACTCACAAATGTTTAGCTCCCAAAGCGGTGAGGTTGCCAGTGACCAAATGCGCATGCCGTGTGGGAGCGTTGGCACCTCCCTGTGCAGCCCTGCGCGGCCGGGGTAGTGTGTTCCCTGGGTTGGCAAGACTGGTTAACCACTACCACCTGGAGCCCAGCAATAAAACTCTCCGAATTCTCAGTCATACGTAAGAACATTTAGTTGTGTAGATGTGTGACTTAATACAGGCGGATATATCTTCCTTAAAATCTGAAAAAACATGTTTCCTTTGGGAAAATCAAGTCTCATTGATTTTCCCAAAGGAACACTCCCTAGGACTGATACTATAAAGTTGGATAAATGTTTAGATAGATTATATCATTACTTAATACAGTTTGGCATTATCTGGCTGGAGAGATAGCTCGGTGGTCTAAGTGTCTGCCTGGCAAGTGCAAGGACCCAGGTTTGATTCCCACAACCACATGCTGAGCCGGCCCTGGAACCCTGGGTGAGCCATGTGGGCCATGAAAGCTGGGCATGGTGGCTCACGCCTGTAATACGAGAGCTGGGGAGGCTGAGTCAGGAGGATCACTATGAGTCTAAACTGTGTAGTGAGACTCTGTACCAAATATATATACATGAAAGTTTTTTTTTTAAATTAAAAATATACTTTAACATTATCTCAAAGAGTATAATTACATTTTAGATGAAGTGAAGCTAGAAATGTTACCAATTTGAGTATGAGATAAGAGCCTTCAAGGCAATCCTGACAGGATACTATAGGCCAGATAAGCCGTTATTTCTGGTCCTCTAGTTTTGGGAGGTTGGCCAGATTCCAACAGTTTGTGCTCCAACTAGGTTGTCCCGGTGTCTTGGTTGCCTAGCAACCTTCCTCCTACCTCCTCTTCTTCCCTCTAGAGATGCACAATGTAGCATCATCTGGGATTGAAGTTGGTAGATAAGAAAGCCAACTTCATTATTTCAGCCAGGTCTCCTTTGGCTTAGACACAGTCTAAGCTTTAATGTCTGCCAGGTGCAAGTGCAAATCCTGACTATGGAGTAGAACAGCCCATCTGAGTTTGCTTTAAAGCTAGACATTCCCGTTCAGGAGCATGTCCAGCTGTTCTGCGGGCTCTGTCCCCTCTGCAAGGCAGGCAGCACTTGCGCACACACTCTTCAGAGGACCTTTGGGGTGCACTCAAGGCCTCTCTCAGCAGAGGTTCTGCCAGCCATCCGGTGGGAGCTCTGGGAAACACTGAGACGGAGGAAGGTGGTGGTCGCCATCCAATTAGCTGATCCATTTCGTTTCACTTGAAAATAGTTACAGAGGACCTGTTTTAAGCTCTATAGGTTGTGCCCAGAAGCAGGAATCTAGCAGTGAAAGTAAAACGAACGTGGTCCTAATAGAGCTAATATTCTAGTCGAGTTTTGGGGAAGGCTAATATGCAGATAAAGATGAGGCAAACAAATAGCCATAAAGTGGGATTATCACCATGCAGGAATTAAACAGAGAAGCATGATGGTGGCGAGATGGGATGTACCAAGTGGAGATTTAATTTAGGTAGCAAGATTATAGAAGTCCTCTTGAAAGAGGGACATTTAAACTGAGACATCTCACTCACTCCAAGAGGCAGTCAAGCGGAGACCTTGAGTTGGGGGACTGGGATGGCAGAAGGCTTAGAATAGCAGCAGAGGTAAGGGAAGTCAAGGGATTGGAAAGAATTCCTATCAGGCTCAGCCCGTGCACCGCGGCTGGGCATGTGATTTCACTGTAGGCATTCTTTCAAGAAGCGGGATTTGAGTACATGTAGAGGAGCAGCTTTGCAGAAATGAAGAATGGAAGAGCCACACAGGAAGCACAGATGATGCTCCAAGGAACATGCTGGGTGAGCACATGCGAGAGGGCTAACCTCTGGGGTGGGCACAGATCCACGGTGCTGGGTTCTGTTCTAATTCCTGTCTTCCTTATGGATGTGCTGTTGGAATTGTCTTACTCCAAAGCCTGTCTCATGAGAGTATTAGCTTTCTGTCATGGTGGTAAAATACTTGGCTTCAGCCTGTGGTCGGTTGGCCCTGTCCTTCTGGACATATGGTGTTGCAGGATGTCATGGAGGAGGCAGGTGACAGGGAATTGCTCACCTCGTGGTGCCTCAAGAGCAAAATTGCGGGAGGGCTGGGTTCAAGCGTTTTCTTCAGAGACACGCCCCCAGTGGCCCAGCTTTCTCTCACCAGCCCACTCCACTTCAAGGCTCCACTGCCTCCCACAGCACTGGCCACTGCAGATCCAGATGACAGCCTCCAACATGAAGCAAACAGTGAAGAGCAGTCTTTAATGCAGGCATGGCTTCCCACTGGGAGTTGTGGTAACTGCTATTATTCATTTTAATGCCATTGTACATTGTTAAGTTTCTCCATGCATCACATTTTTTTGTAAACTCTATTTAGTCCTCCTTATTTTAAAGTAAAGGTGTGATTAATAATTTTGTTCCTATGACTTCCTTGCTCTGCTCCTGGATGGGACCCTTAGGAGAGTGGGCGGGTCCCTTCCATCTCTGCATCCTGGGGCCAACCTAGGGCCTGACACGACTGTACTAGCTTTCTGTAAAAAGATGACAGTGAACATTTTTAAATTAACAAGAATTGATTGTACCTATTAACAGGGTTCTGTGTGATAGAACACCCATTAATCAAATTCAACCTCTATTTGCCCAGCCTGCATCCTTTCCAACCTCTGGCACTCATTTTCTGATTTTTTTGTCACAGTGCTTCAGCTTTGATGTATAAAAGCACATGAGGTGCTGTCTTCCTGTGTCTGACTCATCTCTCTTGACGTCCTACATCTAAATGCATTTTCCTGCCAATGACAGTATTTCAACCTCACGGATGCCTGAGAATCCTGCATCCTCCATGTTGTCTGCACTCATTCGCCCTTCGATAGGCATCCGGGCTGATCCTGAAACAGAATGAAAGCAAGGTTTGTTTTTTCTTCTTCCTTTCACATTTGAGAACAAGCCTTGTGACCTCGTCAGGGTTACGTTGTAAGAGTCCACCTCCACAAACCGTGCACAGCTTTGCCTTAAAATTAGGTTTCTGTGTGTACTAAATGTATATTACAAAGATGATCCAGCACGTTTCATGACCACATAAATATCTGTTATGACTGGGTCTAAAATGCCCCTCACATACATAACATGTAAGGTACATAATTTAAATTAATTTTCATAAAGCAGCAATGTCCTGTCACATGGAAGTATCATGGGATATAGACTGTGACACTGAAGCTCTTAAGAATTCTTCACTGAAGACTCCATATTAAAATTGAGATCCAAGGGACAGAGTTAACATGGAGAGGAGGCCAAATGGAGAACGTGGCAGGTCCGAGGAGTGGCTCAGGTGTGCTCATGAAATAGTCATGACTCTCGGAAGAGTGTCACAAGAAGTGAGACTTCAAGATCAGAAATGACAGAAGAAAACAGGCCATGAATTCAAAAAAATCAGGAAATTATATATTACTTGTCTATTGTTGCAGTGACAAACCCCACAAATATAGTAACACAATGGATACGGACTTATTTTCTCCTGGTGTCACTAGGCTGGGCTTTGGAGCAGAGCAGGCTTAGTAGACTTCCTGCTCCTGGTGTCTCATAAGGTCAGGCAGGGCTCTTAAGTGGGAAGAAATCACTGTCAAGTTCACATGGATTGCTGAAAGAATTTCTTGCAGTTATATGTCTACATGGCTAGGATTTAATTTGACTGTCAGCTACTAGATGACACCTTTAGCTTTTAGAAGCTTCTAGAATCACATGTGGCTGCATTTCTGTACCACCAGTCACTCTCCAAGGTGACTATTGGGCTCACAAAGATGCCATGCCCTCACCTTTACCATAATCCACTGATTAGAAGCCAGGTGAAGCCCTAGGCACACTCAATTGGAGGAGCTTCTACAGAACTGTGAAGCTCGGGTGTGAGGTAGCTCTAGGGGCTGCCTTAGGGCACATCCATTACAATTCATTATACACAGGCTGTGCTTGAACTTTATTACGGATTAATGGAAACCATTGGAGGGTTTTAAACATGAAAATCAAATGATCAGATTCACAACTTATGGTGATGGACATCTTAAGAATAAGGACTCATTCAGGGCAAGTGGCAGTTTGAATAATTCAGGTGATCTGTGCTGACGTTCAGTCAAGGTGACAGAAATGGACAATGTCTACATAGCAAATTGTATCCTGCATAGAGAATGTCCAGAGGACTTTTGATGGATAACATAGGATGAACAAAGAGCAAGGAAGAAGTTATGTATGATTCAAGATTTTGAATAAGGATGAGTGATACTGCCATTTATTTCAATGGCTTTTAGGGCAAGGGAAGCAGTCCAGGGGCAAGACTCTGCTCCATGCAGTGCAGGAGGAAGGTGACACATATGTACTATGCTCACTGCAGAGCTTCTAATGAAGGCTGAGGACAGAGAGTTGCACTGGAAAAGAGATTTGATCTTCTTCTCTAGATAGAAATCCATGCAATGGGGACAGCCAATGCAAGTGTGCCGCCTGAGGGAGCAGAGGGTCTGCAATGCAAAAGGAAGCAAGAGCATCTCAAAGATAAAAGTGAAGAGGGGAAATTATATGGGAAAGAGCAGAAAAAGGTTGTTATCATATATGCAGGTAGAAGAGATTGCTTTGAGAAGCACAGCATGCTCTTAACTGACACTGGAAGAAACTGTTTCCAAAGCAAGCACTCAGATTTGACCATTGGCATTGGAGAGAAGAGAGCTGGCTAGGGTGAGTGTTCAGAGTGCGCATTGTGGATAAACCAAGGCAACATGTTGATGCCATGGCTGTAGGAAAGGTCCACTGGACTCACTGACTTGGAAGTCAGTAACAGGAGCTAAGGAGCACACTCACAGGCAGGATTAGG
Organism: Ctenomys sociabilis; assembly: GCA_004027165.1. NCBI lineage: Eukaryota > Metazoa > Chordata > Mammalia > Rodentia > Ctenomyidae > Ctenomys > Ctenomys sociabilis. Next base: position 4,281 of record PVKA01005006.1, on the reverse strand, counting down.
AGAAGAGGGTTTGGAATAGAGACAAGAGGATCTGGAGTGTGAGGTAGGGTCAGGATGCACCTGAAGGAGTTTTTCTATTGGGCATAGTGTTGAAAAATAAGTCATAGAGGATTAGTCTAGTTAAGACTCAGAGGTTTCCAGAAAAGTGACCCCTAAGTGTCCCCCTGTGTGCTAAGATGCCTGAGCTTTGTATGCCCTGGGTCTAGAGAACTTTCTGAGGTGACAGAGCAGAAGAAATCCACAGCATTCTATTTCTCCCCCAACAGTTAAATAAGCAGGAAGCCATAGCCCAAGGCAATCTATGTACTTTGAATACCAAGATAGATGGCCACAGCCTAACTCAGCAATTGGACCAGAACCTAATCCAGGAATGTACGCTTCAGGACAGCTTGGTCTCAGCCAATCACAGGGCTCCAAGTGCTTAGCCTGTGCTCTAACAGAACGAACACCTTACTATAACCAGTTCTATCACTTCTACATTTCACTTTCCTTTTACTTTCTATATAAATTCTACACACACAGAAAATACAAGTCTCTCAGTCTCTCCTCTTTCTGGGTGCTCCAATTCATGATTTGTTTCAACTCTTTGTTCTTTACTCAAATAAGGTTTGCTAAATGTAAGTTGTCTAAAATCTTTCTTTTAAGCAAAGAACCCCTATAAAGCACCCTAGGAATAAGCCACAACACAAGGTGGAGAGTTGGTGGTGAAATGCATGTAATATGCAAATTATATCCACCCTTTACTCCATTAGAATGAGAACTTGTTAAGGTTGGCAGCTGTTCACTACTAAAGCTCAGCACAATATTGAAACACACAGAAATGCTCATAAATGTGTAAAAGAAATATGTGACAGAATTAAATGAACAGCCCAGGCACAGGAAGTGCAAGCTCAATCTGCTTTGCATCAAATGCAGTCATGAATCTTAATCCTTGTTTATGACATTTTCATGAAGCCAGGACAAAGATTCTAAGAAAAAATAATTATTATTGTTATGAAGTCTACAGTTTTCTTCCATAAACATATTATCCAGTCTCTTCCTCTTACTGTCTTGATTTTTTTGTTAAAATATTTAGTTTTTCATTATTATTTTTTAAGTTATTTATAATAAGCAAACTAGGAGAGTTTGTCATTGTTTGTACAAAGGAAGCAGAGCTGCCTATGAACGAGACCTTAGAACTGACTCTTTGGCCTCTAAAATGCAGAAGGGAGTTCTCAGGACAAACCAGTCGGCCTGCCCGCTGGAGGATGCACACAGTTGCGCAGGCTCCTGAGACAGCATGAGCTCCACAGACAACGTCCGCTGGCTCCTAGCAAAAGATATTTTGCTCCCAGTGGTCCAAGGTAGAGAATATTTCTTAGTGAACCTTGATAAGTTTCTGATTTGAGATCTGTTTGGTGACCTCATCAGCCCTAATCAGAACATAACCACCATAATCAGTTCAATATTCACAACCATAATTCAATTCATTAAATATATACATCTTTTCAAGTTATCATGACAATAATTGGCTTTAGCAGTTATGTTTCAAACTTAAAATAGCTTCTACTTCTACTTACTTTTAAAGCCATCCAAGATAACTAAAATAAATATAAGATAGTGGTAACTGAAAAACAAGGTATGTATTACTCTACCTATACAGTCAAAATCTCCAATTCAACTTTCGCATGAGTGTTTTAGACCTGCCTATTTCATTATTTGTTAGATTCTGATTACAAGTTTCATGTTCGTACTGTGGCATATGTTCATCAACCATTTTAGCACAAACTATCCCATCCAGACAAAATTATTTTATCATCATTTTAATAACTATGTCTGTTTATACATAATACATGCATGTGTTAAAATTTGATTTTTGATTCCTATGCCTTGATATAGAATTGACTTTTCACTTTGCATCTTTATAACTAATGCCAGGGCAAATAGTGTCCTCGGTTGCATTTTGTGCATATTTTCACACACTCTTCTAGCAGAAGGAAACAAAATGTACTGAGATCGTGTGTGCTTTTAGGTGTGTACAGTAGCACCTTGAAGCTGTGCTCCAGAAATGAAAACATCCATGTGTCCCACCTCCACTCTGGCACAAGCATTTTCCGAAGCTAAACTGAGAGAAAGACCAAGAATGTGCAAACGTAAACTGAGGTGACATTATGTGCTCCTGGCGCTGAACAGCCGTTTCTCAGAAATGCCACGGAGAAGTGCTCAGCTGTGCTCAGGCAGGGTGGAGCGAGCAGCAGGAGCCTGGGTTCTGAGCTAGTCTGGGAGACACTGAGGAGGTAGCTTGACTCACACACAGAAATTGCTAGCGGGGAGCTTAAGTGGCTGGGCAGAGCACAGGCAGGCAAGGAGCGGGCTGCCAGACTTGGTGTGCTTGCTACTTTCTTCATTTTTTTCTGAGACAGGGTCTTGCTCTGCAGTTCAGGCTAGCCTTAAGCTCACTGTGTAGCCCAGGCTGGTCTCAAACTTGTAGTGATCCTCCTGCCTCAGCCTTCCTCATTCTGGGATTACAGACGCGGGCCACCATTCCCAGACAGCCTTGTTTCATTTAGTGTGCAGCCAGTGAGGGGCCTGGAGCAGCTCTTCCTTGCCCAGCTTCCTTCCAGGGATGTTTACAAACAGGTGAAATGGGATGTGCTTCTCATCTCAATGAATTTTACACTAATTCTACAGAAAGACACATGTTTGGAAAGTAACATCTGATTTATACAAGTCTATACAATTGATTTGTAGTAATCAAGGCTCAAGGGCTGGCCAGAAAGCTCAGCAGACTAAGGCACCTGCTTAGGCAGATGCAGGGTCTGAGGTTTGATCCCTCGCATGCAGAACTGGCCCCATTCCTGGGGTGTGCTAAGAGGGCGATTGAGACTCTGCGTGGTGAAGCATGCCTGTAATCATAGCGCTTAGTAGGCAGAAAGCAGGAGGATCACTATGAGTCTGATCTGTGTGAGGCCCTGTAGACCCTGTACTAAACACAATAAAAATATCAAATAAATTTAAAAATTAAAGCATTAAATTCAGAAAATGTCACTCTCACTTTAAATGAAAGGAAGTCATCTAAATGTTTCTGTGCAGAGAAATGAAATGAAAAAGTCCTGATTCATCTAGTCATGTAAGCATGCATATGTGATATTTATTAAAAACCTACTACGAACTAAGGACGTATTAGATTTGAAAATTCTTGGACAGCGCGGCCGACTCCGCCATCCTCCTCCACCCCGCCCACACCCGCCAAGCCAGAGACCAGCCTGAGACAGTGGCTGACTCCAGCAGCCTCCTGGTTCCCGTGCCAAGCTTGCCCAGCAAGAGCGAATTTACAGGACTCACCAGGCTTCCCAGATCAGTGAGAGTGTGGTGAGTCTGAGGGAGAGCCGTTGGCTTCTTCCCACACGCGCTACGCGGATCCCTGTCCCCAACCCCTCCAAGCCAGTGACTGGCCTGAAACCTCAGGACCCACTCACCAACACCTCCCTGGATCCCCTGACCTAAAGCCTACTGATTGAGTGGGAATTTCCCCGATTCTCTGGGCATCAAAGTTCAGTGAGTGTAGAACCTCAGGCCCGTCGTGCCTGAGATACATTTCCCAGGGATTAAGCTGCCCACCACCTCCCGTGGCCCGGTGACAGCTCCAGGCACATTGTGCCAGAGAAACATTTCCAGGTGATTACTGGTCCCACCCCACAGCCCCAGACCCAGTGCAGGTCGGCCTGGAGTGAGAACTCCAAGCCTGCCACAATGGAGGGACATTTCTCAGCAAACCACGGTCCCACACTATGGACCAAAACCCAGCACAGCCTGGCCTGTGAGTGAGGGCTCCAGGCCCACTGCACCAGAGGGACCTTTCCTAGCCCTCTTGGGTTACGGCCTGTAGACCCGGACCCAGCACAAGCTGGCCGGCTCAGTACAGCCTACTCAGTGAATAAGATCATCCACTATCCTTTTGGGAGCCCAGAAAACCCACCAAAGCCCAGGCCCACCCACCTGGGGAATGCCCTGCCTGACACAGGAGGGCTGACCCCGGGAACCAACATAGGGGAACCAAAGGAGCTGCAGCAAAAAAGGAACTGAACACAACAGCTAGAACAAGGATAGGCATACCTGGAAAATCTCAAACTTAATAGACTGGCACCCGAATCTCATAACAAGCTAAGGTTATAGCTGCACCAAAGCTGTACACCAAAGGTCAAAGATCAGTGCTATACAAAATGACAAAGAGAAGGGGAAAAATGCAATCCCAGACCTCGAGTCCATCAGGAAGGGCAGAGGACACTAGCTCAGCTGCAA
>PVKA01005005.1:0-94123 GCA_004027165.1 Ctenomys sociabilis | reverse complement strand
TCCCTGACATCTGGGGACACTGACTGTGCTCCTGGCTCTATAACTGACAGCAGTATCCTCCAGCTCTGCTTATTCTTGACCTTCTCTTGTGAGTGTTTATGAACGCTACACACTTGCTTCCTGTTACTCACCCGAGGTCACCCAGGTGCAGGTGGCTGTTGCCAGCCGCAGCAGCCTTGAGGCTTGTGTGGCTCTCTGGCACATCACTGGAGAGTGCACAGACCTACCACAGAGAGGCTGCCTGCTCGCTCCCCAGTGTCACTGGGCCTCTCCTCAAGGAACTTTTTTCTGTGAAAGTCACTGCTTGCTGCATGGTGACCCAAGAAGCACCTTTCCTCCCGAACGCTCTCAGGCAGAGGCAGGCAGCCAACATGCAAAGCGCCACCCTGGCCTCCTAACGCTTTCGTGTGCACAGATGCCTGGGAGAACCCGAGCGTTGTCCGTCTCCTGCTCTCCCCCAGAAGGTCTCGTGGTGCAGGGCCCAGCCATAGTTTTACTGTGTAACAGCTGCACTCAGGCTATGCGTTTCAACTTCCCCAGCCTCACTGCACAAAACCACACTGACACCAAACACCAGCAGCAGCAGCACTGTACAGCCTCTGAACGCCTGCCGTGCTCGGGGCTTGCCAATGAGCACATTCACGCCTGGGCTCCGTTAAGCTTCTCAGCAAGCCTCAGCATCTGCGCACATTTCTGGGTGGGGGACTGCAATCCCGAAGCTCCAGGACCATGGCTAGCAGCAGTGTGCCGGGACTCTCACCCAGGGCTGACAGCAGCAGAGGCCTGGGACTGGAGCTCCGTGTGTGCATTGCCTCACTAATTCATGAATTAGGACATAAGGTAGAGGCCAGCATGGAGAAGTCATGTAGGAACTTGAGGCACATGTCAGAAGCAAGTGCCTGCTGTTCCCCAGGAAAGAACTTACACACACAGTGGACGCCGTGTACCCTGAGCACCATTCTCCCAGGAATGGGTTTCACCCAGTGAGCATGTGGAGTGGAGAGTGACACACAGAGGAGGCCGTGCTTGGGCACAGACAGTGGGCTGAGGTCAGAAGGAGGCGAGACCCACCGGTGCAGAGCAGGCCTCTGCCACTGAACAGCACTGCCTCGCTGGGGGGTTACAGACAGAGAGAAAACGCAGCATGTCGAAGCAGATGAGATTCAGCTAAAGCAATGCTGGAAAGAAAACTCACAGCACTAGATTCTCACACTAGAAAAGAGGAGGGGTCTGAGCTAGATCATGTAATCAAGAAACTTGGAAAAGGAGAAGAATATTTACTCAGAACAAGCAAAAGAAAGAAGAGACGTAAAGCAGAAGTTAGTGAAACAAAACAGGAAAGCACAAGATAGGAGATTTGTTTTTAATCATTTATTCGGTGCATGGCCTCCCTATGCAGCTCGGACCTGCAGTGATACTCCTGGCTCAGCCAGGATTCCGGGCCCAGCACAGCATGCAGTACCAGGGATCGAACCCAGGTCCCTGCACTTGCCAGCCAGGCACTCAGACCACCAAGCTATCTCCCCAGCTCCTAGTTAAAAGATTAAAAATTGGTTCTTTGAGTCAACAGAAACACAAATAACTTATCTCTACTAATGATGTTGAAAAGAAGAACCCATCACTCATAGCACGAATACAGTGGAAACTATCCCAGTAGATTTTGTGCCTCCTACGAGGACAGTGGTAGAGAATATGAATCTCCTTACACTCACTGGGTTTATAGCACCACCCGAGTGTCATGTACTAGGGCCTTGAAGACCAGGCCAGGGACACCAGGGGTAATGCCACCTGCAGGAGGCTTGGAAGCTTGGGTTCCTCAGGGAAGCCCTTGAAGGGATCTAAGGACCTGGTGTCCCTGGCCTCTCTCTGTGGTCATGTCTAGCTACTACGACGTCAGCAGTGTCATGACCCAAGTAGCCCTTGCCATAAGGCTATGACTCAAAGCACCAGCCAAGTAAGCAGGTGTCACTAGCAGAAATGAAGCCAGTGCCCTGCCCTTTGCAGTTAGTTTGTCACAGTAACAGAAAACTGACCAACACAGTGAAAGAAAATGACAGAGACCGGTTCCTCAAAATCCATAAACTGCCAAAAGTTAACCTCCACTAAGCAGACAACCTGCCTGAATAGTCCTATAACCAATAAGAAACTGGATCTGTGATTTAAAAATCTGCCTCAAAATAAACCATTAAACTAAATTTCAATATAGAATGGTACCCACACTTCAAGACTAATTAAGACCAATTTCATAGAATTTCTTCCATTGTCTCTCTTTGGAACTTTCCCCCAAATCAAAATCCTGTCTCCTCCACTAGAGTCTACACGAAGTGACAGCAACGGCAACATCTGCATTTTTGACAACCAAGGTAGCAGCTGAAAATATGATGCCCGGAATCACGCCCCTCTAGGACAAAGACTGGATAGAGGCACCCGAGAAGAAGCAGGTGCCAACAAAGCTCCCCGCCCTCCCCTTGCCTGACCCTAAAAGCACGATGAACATCGGCGAGCTCACTCCCTCTCCTCTCTGTCAGCGTGAACAAAGATTAATTGTGAGAAAGCTTCAGGGCCTCCTCAGCCCAGACATGGCATGGGGTGCACCTGGGCAGCACTGCTAAGCGTGTGTCCTCCCCGGCTTCACCTCCCCACCATCCGCCCTCCAGAGAGACGCAGGCTACTTTTGGTTTTAGTTCTCCAAGCTGTTCTTCTTCTTTGTTAACACAAGCACATGACGGGGGTAGAGTCACTTGTGGGGCAGCTGCCCTGTGCATCTCGGCACACGTGGAATGCATGAACACGAGCCTGTGTTTGCTGTTCTCCTGCTAACCTGTCTTCTGTCAGTGTCCACAGCTTGCAGCAGGGGGCTCCACTGATGGATGGGAAGTATCTCTTTCAGGCCCTGCAGTGGCAAATAGCCTGACACACACACACACACAGAGCACACGCTGAGACCATCGCCCTGGCACTCCCTATGCTTAGCTGAGCTCGCAGGGACCACAGAGGATGGAGTGGTTCGCTGACAGGAGAGGGCCTTCCATTGTCTCTCTTCAGTATGTTCCTCCAAATCAAAGTCTTCCAGAGGGCACTATGTTCACGCATTAGTTTTGAAACTCAAGTGTTTGTTCTGTAAGTAACCCAAAAAATAAAACAAGGCATGCTTTGGTAGTTTTGTGAGGTCCAGAGCTATTTCTGATCCCTCTCCACTTACTTCAAAATACTACTTGTGGTAACTGAATGCGCAGCCTGGTGAGGAGCCCGCAGAGTCTGCGCTGGTGCCCTCCTGGCTCTTCCCACTGAGCACGGCTGCCACTCATCACAAGCGTAACTCATCATTTATCTGATTGTCGAGGAGGGTGACAGAAAAGTTGTCATTGACAGATTATTTCAGAAGCCAGAAATGGAGAGTCTATAGGAAACTACCCCCTAAGGCTCCTTTTTACAGGACAAATTGATCATTCTTCATTAAAAACTTTAAAAACCCACAAAAGTATAAATTTTATTTTCTTGATGTTGCTTCCTTCTGAGCAGCTGGACCTTACTCTGAGTACAACCCTTCTCTCAAAAGACAGTTCTGCAGGCTTCCAGTAAGCAGGAGCTGCCTATCTGTGGCAGAGCCGGCAGCAGCAGCACACATCAGCCATGTGGGCATCCTGCTGGAGGGCTCCAGCCCTCACCCTGCCTGGCCCAGCAGGACCTTTGATTCCCAGCAGGTGCTAATTTAGCTAGGCACAGGGCCTCTCAAAGTCTCACAAACCTGTTGCGCTTGGGTCAGCTGAGTGCCTCTTCTGTGGTCTCTCCTGCACCTCTCAGGCCCACGCTGGGAGGTGGGGACTGTTACCACCACTGTGCAACCAGGGCGGAGCCTGGGGTCTCTGAGCCTAAGACAGTCAGCTTTCATATAGCTCATCCAGGCTGAAGACAAGGTCTGTCTGATCCCTGGGTACGTGCTCTTAAATGTTATGTAAGAAAAGTGAAATAGCCCAGGAATGTCTGTGTAATTCATGGAATACACTGTCAAGTTTTTGAGTGTCTGGGAATAACTGTTCAGGTCCACAGCATTTGCCATACTATAATCTTAGAGTGAAATGGCGCCCTGGTAAGACCAGCATGAAGAAGTAAAGCAGATCCAAGTCCTCCCTTTCCTGGGTGCCAGTCTGTGCTCTAGCACAAAGCCTCTAATCTAAAACTCCATGAAAGAAACTCAGCAGAAAGTCGACCATCTTTCTGCAAGAGGCAGAGCCCGGGACTCAGCCTTTCCCTGGCTCCCTGAAATTGTTCTAACATCTCTGTTTGTAGCTGTGCTGCTGCTGAGGAGACAGCTCAGTAGAATAAGCACTCGCCTGGCAAGCACAGCGTCCTGCGTTCGGTCCCCGGTACCACAAAACAAAACCAGGTCTCAGTAGCTGTGCTTTCTACTCACTCCTTGTAAGAGGGGCCACTTTCTTTCTTGTCACACTCCCCTACATACTGCAGTGGAAATACTATGCTACGGTGGTGCTTGGAGAATTTGGGAAATTCACTGTGGTTTGTTATGTGTAAAGCTGAATGGAAAAGACCGGAAAGTACCTGCAAAGCTTGGCAGGAGATAAGAATGTCTAGAAATCCCTCTTCTGTGCCCTTATGATTTTAAAGCAACCGGTTACAACCCATCAGTTTTGAGCAGCAGAATTTTCAGATCATTGCGTCTTACTCAACACTTATATATGCTTACACACAGCTAGTTCTGTACTCAAAAAGTACGTGCTATGTGATTGAATGGCCAGTTTCCACTGATGCACTATATGCCAGGAAAGAAGAGCTAGTCCCTCCAGAAAGACGCAGGAGGCCACCCCTTGCCATCATGTGGCTCTGTGCACACCAGACAGCATGTCGTCACAGAAGGAGCAGAAGTCCACACTGCGGCAGAAATCTCTGTGAGCCCTGCCACCTGGGCCGCTCATACCTGGAGCACAGGCTTCCTCATGAGCTGTCAGCCAACCACCTGCATCAGGAAAAGCCTCTGTGTGTAGACCGTTTCCCAAACAGGAATCCAGCCGGAGCCTCCAGGAGGCAAGGGTATGTTAGGTAAGAGCACGGCCTCCTGCTTTTCTCCCCCTGAGGAGAAAGTCTAAAATGAGGGACTTTGGGGTCCTGACACTGCACAGCCTAGGTTTCTGTGACAGCACCTCTGGGCTGTCCATAAGGGTGGGCACCCTGTGTGTACAGGCTGTCTTAGCCAGCTGCCCATCCAAGCAGCTGTCTGCCCTAAATACCTCCACCCCTAACTGCAACAGGTTCAGAAATACAAGACAGGCAAGATCTAGTGCTCTTAAAAAAAAAAAAAAAAAAGTTCTGGTGCTCTTTTGCATAGACTAGGGTAAGCAACAGTGCTTATATATTTGAAAACAACTAGAAGTGATTTTTGAATGTTTTTGCCCAAAGAAATGAGAAACATTTTACATGAGGGTTATGCTAATTACTATGATTTTGGTATAGGGGAAATAATACAACTCCCAACTTGCTGGATGGCAGATATGCTGAGTGCATGTTCTCCAAACACTAGAGAATGACTTCTAAGGAACAAGGGAGGGTCAGAGAAGGAAACATTTATTGAGAGAGAGAGCATTCCCAAGGGAGAGGACCTGAATGTGTGCTGTCCCATGCCCCACTTTACTGAGGAAGTTTTATACAGAAAAGCCATCACATGAGGATTCTAAAGTCACAAGGTGGTACATTATGGTCCCAACTATGACCAACTGATACTATTGCAATATGCTGGTAACTGTAATACTGACCCAGTGGGTAGGCAGGTTACACAGCAAGTGTACATGGGAAGAACCAGGACATACTTAGGAAGGGGTCGGTCAGGAGGGTAGATCGGGGTAACCTGTGTGACTGAATCCACCTAGACTTTATGGAACAGGTGATAGCATCTGACTATCGCTCCCGGAGGCATGTGGGCCTGGTCATCCTGCCTTTATCTTGAGGTCTGGATGAGCCTGTAGCCATAGCAGTAATGTATTCACATCCTCTGCCCTCAAGGGCCTAGCCCTGTCTGACTCCCTATAATATGTTTGCCTAACTTACCCGTGTACAGTAATTTGGTCATTATACAATGTGTGGTGTACCCAAACGTCAACTTTTACACCTGTAATCACACAGCTGTTACATCTCAGCCATAATAAACAAAACTTTTTAAATGGTAAGAGAGACATAGATTTTATAGAAAGATATATTCATTATATCTTTACCTATATTTATTAAATCAATTACATTTTGATTAAAAACCCTAATTTCCCTGCTACCATGAAGCTAGAGACTAGAACTCTTGAAGGTGGAAGTCAGAACAACCTAGGAAGTGAATGTAATACTCAACTGAAAGAGGACTTTTAAAGCCTAAAATGCTAAACCCAAAGAATTTGGTGCCAGATTGGCTGGGGAAGGATCAAGCCTGCCCTCCCTCGCACCCTGCCTCTGTCTCCATTCTTTCCTTTCTGCCTCCAGCACCGAGTCAACCCAGAGTTTTTACAACAACCCACATCCACAGGGTATTTCTAAATTTTATATTGAGACTGTTGCTCAGTTGCCCAGGCTAAGCTTGAATGTGTGAGCATCCTGCCTGGGCTCTATAGTGTGCTGGGATTTCAGGCTTGTGCAGGCACACCCAGCTGCTTGAGGGCGGATGCCTCTTCAAAATATACACTAGAATGTAAGTCCCAATGCCAACAGTGCTGAGCACTGTGGCCTCTGGGAGGTGAGAACTCTGACAGCTGCCCTTCATGACCTGTCTCCCTTCACCCTCTGGCATGGCAGACTGTAGTACTTTACTCCCTCCAAGGGTGAGAGCACTCAAGTATGATCCTGGAGGTAGAGACCAGGTCCTCAGCAGACACTGAGCCCACTGGAGGCTTCCTCTTGGACTTTCCAGCCTCCAATTATGAGAAAGCTTTTCGTGGGCTGCCAAAGTGAGAGCATCTCTTGCGGCAGGACAGATGGCTATACCCATGCTGCATCCACAGTTGACTTCTGCTCTATGATGAGGGGTCTTTCCCCTAATTATTTTATAGTCACAAATAGAATATTTTTCTGCTTTCATTATTCTCTGTAGGGAGCCTCAGAAGCTGGGAAATCAGTCAAAGGTGTGTAGGCGGGGCTAGGCCTCAGTGTGTAGAGCAAAGCAGCTGCCTCAGTCCTCAGATATGAAACTTGACTGGTTAACACCGGTTACTGGTCGCTGGGCAGCCTTGTGCTTTTGTCACTAACTCTGCCAAAAATATAAATAAATGCAGGTTTCATTGTGCTAGCGCCTGAGTCTTGCCCGTCGGGCAGGCTACTGATCACCTCGCCTAGCTTTTGTATTCTTGTCTATCTTTCTCATTCCTGCCAATGTGTCACCCGGGGTAGAACCATTTGCAGTAAGACCAATGGATCCCTACATTTGGTGCCCGAACAGGATGCCTGGTGCAAGATAAGTGTGGTTGGAGGAACAGCTTCCAAAGAGGGTGCACAAGGGAGGGAAGTGGATTGACTGGAGCCAGCAGTAGTCCACACAGGTGTGCACTGGTGCGGCAGACGAGGTGTAAAAGTTGCGTATGGGGCTCAGTAGGGCCAGGAGTGGTCAATGGGGCCACGAGTGGCTCACTAGGGCCAGGAGGGCTCACTAGGGCCACGAGTGGTCAATGGGGCCACGAGTGGCTCACTAGGGCCAGGAGGGCTCACTAGGGTCATGAGTGGCTCACTAGGGCCAGGAGGGCTCACTAGGGTCATGAGTGGCTCACTAGGGCCAGGAGAGCTCACTAGGGCCACGAGGGGCTCACTAGGGCCAGGAGGGCTCACTAGGGTCATGAGTGGCTCACTAGGGCCAGGAGAGCTCACTAGGGCCACGAGTGGCTCACTAGGGCCAGAGAGATATGAAAGCACAAAGAGAGAAAGAAGCTTGAGAGAAGCCCAACAGGGAACCATTTGAGTTAAAAATGGGAAAAAGAGTTTCAAGGACCACAGATGTTTACAGATGCATATAAACAAGTTTGCAGTTTTCTTGTTTTTTGCATTTGTGATACTTTCTAAGACTACCATAAAGAACTTGGCATGGAGTACTTTTCGAAATCAAGTTCCAAAGGAGATAAAGGAGGGTTGAGAAAAAGTTCAGAAGATAGAGTTTAAACACTCTAGCTTTGCTCAGTTAAATAAGAAAGGAAAAAGTTCTTCGAAATTGCAAGCAGTTGGTTCCAAGGGTTACTGGGCCATGAGGGGGTGGGGAGGAAGGGCACAAACTGGGCTCTGGGAGGCCCTGAACTCTCCTCTTTTCCTCTTAGACAGACCCAGCTGGGTTTCCTCAGTGGTTGGGCATGAATTTGCACCATCTAGTCACCAACTACAGTTCTATGTGCCTCGTGCTAAGTAGGAGGGTCACGACTATGGTATGCTCTGGCCTTGGTACTGGCGATGTGCATTGCTGGCATCACAAATTTGTTAGGCTCAAAGATAGTGTTTATGTTTAAAATATGGGCAAAACCAAAACTCAATGGGTTTTAAGGAGCCATAAGCCACCATGCTGGCCTTGGCAGCTCAGGGAAATTTTCGCTGAGTTTCAGACTCAGCCTCAAGGGAAGTAGAGTGACTTCTTTATCTCCCTTGCAACTGGGATTGAAAAAAGCCAGATGGGCAAGGGAGTCCATGGAGGGTTTTCAACATCTTCACCCTGTTTCTAAAGTTCTAGTCCCTAACAATCTAATACAATTTGTAGGTCCTCATGAATCTGTACCTTTTAAAACCTTAGAAGAATTGAAACACACTATTGCTACTTACGGCCCTGCTGCTCCCTTTACCTGGAGCTTAGTGTAGAAATGCTAGGACAACAGACTATGGCCCCAAATGATTGGAAAGAGAGAGCTAAAGCATGCTTGAAACCAGGAGATCACTGATTGTGGAAAGGAAATTTCTTTGAATCCTGCAGGGAATAGGCAGCTGACATGTGAGGCTCACAACTTAGCCATGACAAAAGATGCACTAATTACAAAGGGTGCTTTTGTGGCACACACAGGCAACTTACCTTTGCATTGCAAACATATGAGCAACCTAAGATAGTGGCCACCAGGGCCTGGAGGGAACTCCTTTGTCAGAGTGAAGTATTCTCTAACTTGGCTTCTATTGGGCTAGGTCCTGATGCACCTTTCCAAGACTTTGCTGCAGTTTGTTGCAAGCTACTGAGAGCATTATCAGTGACACAGAAGGTAGCAAATTAGTAGTTCAGCAACTGGCCTTCAAAAATGCAAATAAATGGTGTAAAGAGGTTTTAAGAGCCCATAAGAAGCAGGCTACACTGTCTGAGATGGTTCAGATTTGTACAGGATATGGGCCCCTCACACGTACAGGGGGTAGCCTTGGCAGCAGCTATTACTCAGGTTATTCATCCACAGTCTAAAAACGGGAAAAGGAAGGTCGTTTGTTTCCCTCGTGGGGACAAGGGACATTTAGCCCTGTTCTGTCACATCAAAAAGAACACAGCCTTTATCTGTCTCTTCAATAAAAACTTCCAGTCCACGTTCTAGATGTACATAAGGGTGCCACTGGGTGAGTGCCTAGATCTAAAACTGATGTGGAGGTCAGCCCATTCAGGGAAACTTCCAGTGGGCCCACCTTGGCCCATCAAACAGAAGGAGTGCTGTCCCCTCTCCCACCACAAGCATCTTTGACCTTCGAGAAGCAACACCTGAGAGCGGAGGCTTGGGCCTCCTTTTCTCCTCCAGAGCCCTACTACTCCACAAATGGGGCCCAAATCATTCCTGCTGGGGTGTACGGACCTCTATCTCTGGGTACAGAGGGAAGCTTGCTAGGCTGCAGCAATCTCATTTTAAATGGTCTCCACATTACTGTTTTGTGTCATCCGTGCTGATTATGCAGGGGAATGAAAGTCATAACTCAATCCACCAAAACCACTGTGAAATCCACAGCAGACTCACTGCTTAACTGGTCATTCTTTCTTTGATAAACATTTTAAAATTAATAAAATATAGGGATTGGTTGATTAAAACACAAGCATTTTAAAGGACTTTTTCAAAGGCAAGTGTGGATGGCCTCCAGGTAAGGCAGCTGGGTGCCCACCTGGAGAGATACAAGAGCCACTCCTCTAGGAGTAGAGCTTAGCAGAACAGCAGGAAGCAGAGGAGCTGTCTCTCTCCAGTACAATTGACACTGAAAGAAAAGCTTTTACATTTTCTTCTTAAGGTGATTACATTAAAAGGTTATTTCCATCCTAAAAATAAAAACAATTTGCTTTAAAAAAAAATAATAAATAAAAAACATTATGGAAGATTTACAATTGGGATATTTTTTAAAAATTACTTAAAAATTCTTTTAATTCCTAATATGGTTGTTTGTTTTATGGCCCTAAATTAAAACTGGTATTAAAAAAAAGGCTTTGATATTTTATAAACAAATATAGAGGCTCGGAGTACAACGTAAAAGCAGTGCAATTTAAACAGTGGCTTGATTTCGACATCCAATTTAAATAATAAAAGGCCTAGTGGTGGCCTCCACAGAGGTACAAGCTGTGATAACTTCTTCATATTTGGGTCTCCTAATACTTATTGTGTCAGCAGATTAAACAAAATCGCCCAGAGATGGAGTTGACCACGAAGGAAAGCCATTTAAAGGGCTATTGGACACGGTGTAGACGTTTCAGTTATTGCTCGGCATCCTCAGCCTGGGGCATGGACTCTGGATGTGGCCACTGCAGATTTGCAAGGGTGGGCGAGGCTTCTAACCCTCGCAGAAGCACTAAGTTGCTGATTTGGAGAGATGCAGAAGGCCATTCTGGGCATTTTTCTCTTTATTTCCTCCCCCATATACTGGTCAGTCCATGGGGTGGTGACATTCTTTTTTTTTTTTTTTTTTTTTTTTTAATGGAACCTGGGCTTGAACTCAGTACTTTGCACTTGCCAGGGAAGCACTTATTCTATTGAGCCATCTTCCTGGCCCCTGGGTCATGACCTATTATAGGGTGTGGCAGCTCTGCAACAGGGATTGCCCAGGCCTGTAGCTATTCTTCACATTTTTTCCTTATGCTGATTGATTTATTAAACAACTGTTTCCTTTCTTTTTCTCTCCACCCTGAAGACAAAAACTGTTTTGCTTTGAGTTCACCCTCTAGCAATGATCAGGCCCCTATGCGTCATTTTCAGTGGCAGTATGTACCACAAGGTGTGGTGGATGGTCCCACCCTGTGTCAAGAGTTTGTGGCTACAGCCATTTGCTTGGTGTGACAGGCCTACCCTGCACACATTACCTGTTTTGTAGATGACATTCTGTTGGCACGTGAATCTCAACCATTTCATATTGCTTGTTTATCCAATTAGGTGATGCCCTCCACAAAGCAGATCTAGTGAGAGCCCCTGAAAAGGTGCCTACTATGCACCGTTTTTGTATTTGGGACTCTTTATCTAACAGAGGCAGACTGTGCCCTACAACATTCAGAACCAGGTTGGACATCTTATAACCCTAAACGATTTTCAGACTCTGCTTGGTAACAGTAACTGGTTCTCCCAGCTCTTAAGCCAACTACACAGGAGTTCAGTCCTCCCTTGGACATTCTCAAGGGAGACTCACCCCGACTTCTGAAAAGAACACTTACACCAGAGGCTAGGACTGCCTTGAATTCCAAGTTAATCAGGCCCTCTAATGTCCAGCTTCCTAGAGTTGGCCCATCTTTGCCAACATTTTTAATTATTTTCCAAACTCAGTGTATGCCCACTGGGGTTCTCTGGCAGTCTCAGGGTTCTTTACCATGGCTACACGTGCCACATACTCCACAAAAAACTGTTACTCCTTCGGTCGATATTGCACAAGCTTCTGCATCTCATGCCCTTTTTCATGAAAACACTTCCTTACACAAACTGTCTTACTTGACTCAAGCACAAGCCTGAGAAACTGTTAAATGGTGTTCTCTGGGTATAAAACACTATTAACTCTTTGAATTCCGCAAAAGATGAAAGTACAGCAGAAGAAAGACAATTCCATCAAATAAGAGCAAAAAAGATAAAAAGGATCCTTTGTTTGTTTTTGTATTTTAGGGAAGGGTCTACAGGATATTCAGGGTCCCACTACTAGATTGGACTCACAGTGATCCGCCTGTTTACAGCCTCCTAAGTGCTGGGATTACAGTGGTATGCCACCTTGCCCAGTCTCCATTGCTGTCTCAGTGTGCCCCGGGGCTGGGGCCAGCACGGCAGGCCTGAGGATTGAACCCCAACCCCTGCACCTACTTGCAGGCACTTTAATCTGCTGAGCTATTTGGCTGGCCCTAAAAATGGAACCTTTGGGGAGATCTCCATACTGGACAATGGAAGAAACTCAGTCCACTTCTAACCTGGGGGAGAAGGTGTGCCTGTGTTTTTCCAGAGAACACTGAATGACCTAATTGGGTATCAAAGAGCGCTGTCAGGCTATACCATAAAGCCAGATCTGGAGACGAAGTTAACAATGAGGAGGCCAGAGCGAGCCTGGGGCCGATTGAAGGAACTGACGTGACAAAATGAAAGTCTAAGGTCTAAATAGATGGTAAAATATATAAAGACAACTGAACTAACCTTACTAGTATTAAGACAAAATATACAAAATGTACATATTAGAGACAAAGATTTTGTTTCTTCCAAAATTTTCTGATTAAAAAAATCTCTGCTATTGACAAATAACAAAATCTGACTAGTCTATTTACAATTATAAATTTCCAAAAAAGGATAGCAATAGAGTTATTATAAGTTAATCTGGCCAGAAAAATATAGTTCAATGCACCCATAATTTTGTAAAGATGGTTATTTGTGTGTATGGTGTATTTGTCTATGTGTGTATCATTCTGTGAACAGTTGTTCCCTTTTTTTTTGTTTTAGTTTGTTGATCATTTGTTCATAATACTATATGGGGTATAGGCCCAAAACCATTCTTTTTCCTAAGTTACCAGCTGGTCTCAGTCATCAAAATCGGTTCATACACAGTTTACTGAAAAGTTTAATTAGGCAAAAATTCCTTAGAGTGGGGAGAAACTATTCAGAGAAGAGTCCTATTGATGAGTAAGAGGTGTGGCCAACATTTTTGTTCATTAATGAGGAGCTCCCAATAATTTTAGCAATCTCTGAGGAGACATCCTCAATTGGTCACTGGTTTAAAGATAAAAATCTTTCAGAAAAATTACAATTGGGCTTTCTCTTAAAATGGTTTTGGTATTCAACTAAAATGAGAGGCAAAGGTTTGCACATGTGTATGGTTAACTCACTATTATTAATCTCATGGTGGTGTAACGATAACCATGATTCCAAATGCACAAGTCTTCTAAAATTTTTTTAAATTAATTTTATTGAGAAATAACAATAAGACAGTTTCAAAATAGGTTAGCAGGATAGTTACAAAAATTAATACATTGCATACTGTTGTCTTCATAGTAGTCAAGAAGATCATATCAAGATGCAGACATGATATATTGTCTAAACACTATTAGTATATTGAACTAAGAGAAAGTAGCTGTATATCTAACCTAACTAATTTGTATATATATTTTTTTCACTATGAAATGGTCCTTCATTTATATCCCCCTTATTTGTTTAGTTTTGTAAGAGATGGGTATTCCACTGCCATTCAAATATTGTAAGTGTGTGAATTCAGCAAAAGAATCCAATATAGTGCAGCAGACCATAACAGCAGTGGGTTAAGATTTTTGTTTTGTTTTGTTTTGTTTTTTGGCAGAGCTGGGGATTGAACTCAGGCCCTTACACTTGCCTGGGAAGCGCTTACTCCATTGAGCCATCTCCCCGGCCCCAGGGTTCAAATGTTAAAACAAATATTGTTTATTGTAATGACACTTTCTTTCATAAAAAGGCAGGCAAGAAAAAGCCTTGTGATGTATATGCCATTTAAGCATAATTAGTTAGGTAAAAAAAAAATCTTATGTGTTAGAGAAGATTGCTTAAAAGGGTTGTATTATGTTAAAAAGAAAATATAAGCATGTCACAAAAAGTCATAGGATTGGCCTGCTACAATGTTGTATATGGTTTGATTTCTAAATTTCTGTGTAAAAATGTGTAATTGTTGTTTTTTAACGTTCTATAGGGATTTAAATATTAGAATATCCATGGTAGTTGGAAAATAAAGTTCCATTATTATGTCTAAGGTGTTTGATATTCATATAGATAGTAATGTTAAGCTTAATGGTTTCTGTTACAGGATAGTAATGTCATTAAGCTTCTCTTCTGGATGTTGAAGAACTAAAGTTTGCAGACCAAAAATTAGAGAAATAGATGGGCTAAAATGATAACAAGTATTTTGGCCCCAGCCCTTCAAGGTCAGTGAGGACTTTGGACCTAAGAGAACCTCTGTTGTGATACTCTGTAGCTCAGTTGTGTCCCAAATTCTCTGA
Source organism: Ctenomys sociabilis (assembly GCA_004027165.1). Classification (NCBI taxonomy): domain Eukaryota; kingdom Metazoa; phylum Chordata; class Mammalia; order Rodentia; family Ctenomyidae; genus Ctenomys; species Ctenomys sociabilis. The sequence goes on along the minus strand of PVKA01005005.1, from coordinate 79,743 downwards.
TCAAGATTATGGGGCCACAGAAAAAAGTGATCAACAATGTATACCATGCCTAAGGAGAGTCACCTAGAAAGAAAACAATCTCTCAGGCTCTCATAGAGAGCAAATTGGTCAAGCAATGGCTGTGACTCATCCAAATGGCAGACACTTACAGAAGGTCTAAGAGGTGCTGCACATGGTTCCAAATAAATCCTGAGGAGATTTAACTGACTTGGTCAAAGATAGCAAATGTGACAATGGTAGTTATACAGGCCTTGCTTTAACTTGGTCTTAATCATTCAGCAGAAAAGTGTAACCATGAGGTATGAAAAGTAATATACTATGCTATAAAAGGCTCAAGTCAACAACTTCTGACAATTACCAGCTGTGCTGATAACTCACTACTATTATGGACTATTGGACTATGTAGGGTTATATTGCTGAATTAAAGTACCTGCCATCTGGCATCAAGCATGAAAAGGTCCTCTAAAGACTTCCCCAAATGCATCTTCTCTAACTGTAATGGAACACCCACCTCTGGTAACACAAAACAAAAAAGGGAAATATGTAGGGAGCCACAGAAGCTGGAAAATCAGTCAAAGGGTGTAGGTGGGACTGGGCTTCAGTACCTAAAGTAAACAAGCTACCTCAGTCCTGAGACAAGCGCCCTGTCAGATTAAAGTCAGCGATTAGTCACTAGGAAACCTTGTGTCATGTGTTTCTAACTTTGCAAACATACAAATAAATGTAGATTTCCTCAAGCTGGCACATGAGTCTTGCCCATCAAGCAGACTACCAACCACCTAGCCCAGTTTTTATCTTCTTTCTATCTTTCTCCTTCCTGCTGCTGTGTCTCCCTGAGTAGAACCATTTGTAGTAAGACCAATGGATCCCTCCAACTATCTTCCTCTGGTGTTCTGAGGTTGACACTGATGCTATCTGCACCAGTGCCATACTTAAATCAGGCACTGACCTAAGCCTATCCAAACTCGTTCTCCGTTGGAGACATACCCATGTAAACAGATATACGAAGAACATTCAGCTGTACACCACGTGCTGGGTCTTAGGTCTTTGCTTTTCCTTGTTGATGACTATTTTAGAGTGATGTTTAGTCTGGAAATATGCCTTCAAAATTACACATACCATGTTTTTGCAATAATGATACATGTAGGAGCTAGAGCTGGAGCTCAGTTGTAGAATATGTACTTTGTATGTCTAAGGCTCTGGATTCAAACCTCCTGAGGTAATTTAAAAAATAATAATAATAATAAAATGTAAGTAAACCTCAGCAGTAATGTGTCTGAAGGGTTCTTGTATCACATCTGAATTCTCGTTTGGTAAAGGAACAACATGCAATCATAAGCCTTAGAAGTCAAGGGAGAAGGTGTTCATTACTATTAGCAGGTTAGCATACAGCGTTAGCCAGGCGAGGCCAAAAGAAACATTTAGAGATATTTATTTCTCTTAACCACCAACAGCATTTACAGAATGACAATTCTGTTCCAGGCAGTATTCTAAATTCTCATTTGCAACTCTATATATCTATAAGGTGCAGTGTGGCAATCTGATGTGTGTATGCGTCAGGCATTATGGAGGCTATAAACAGGAGGGTCACTACAAGTCTGATCTATGCAGTGATACCTGTAGATCCTGTCCTAAATACAAACAGCAACAACAAAACCTCTGTCTTGCGAAGGCCAGAAGATCATAGATACAGGGTAAAAGTGATGAGGGTGATGGGTAGACTAATCAAGAGAAAGAACGGGGACATCTTTTGAGAATGGACAGTGATTTTCTGGAAACTTGGCACCACACCTTCTCACACCTTCCACGGTTCCCTCTGGTCAGCAGCCTGACAGGGCCAATAGTCATAGAGCTGGGGGTTACTTGGCACATGATGAACTTAGACGTCAGCAGCAAGTCACTCTGACAGCCACCACAGGTCCACTAGTCTCAGGAGCCACCTGCAAAGGGACCTCTGGCCTAGGAAAAGCATGACTGGGGCAGGTAGACATTCATTATGCTAGATAAGCAGTGCAAGACCGAGGTAGGGGAGCAGGGCAAGCAACACTGTGAAACAGAGCATTAAAAGTTAGATTATTTACATTTAGAGATACGCAACTACTCCCACTTCCTTCTACTGAGCACACATGTAACAGCCCCTCTGCTGGCCAACCCAGACGAAGTAGCAGAGAGTGCACACACCAGCTGTAGGTAGCTGGAGCCCAGTTTTCTTTCTACAACAAGAGGGACAGGGAGCTGAAGACACTGCAAGTGACAAGGCTGGGGTGCAGGAGGTCTGAGTTACTTCTCTGCACTCCCCCACTGTGTTCCTTATCATGACAGACCCTATCCTAGCTATTCAAGGTAGAAATGCCAAGTCAGACGGTGATCTGAAGTAAATGAGCACCCCTATTTCCTGGGACCTAGCTCTGAATAAATCTTTTTTTTCCTTTTCACCAAGATGTAACCAGTTTTCTCCCTCTGGGCTCGTGTCCTGAGGACTACAAAAGGTAAAGCTATAGCATAGCAGTGGGAAGGGAGCTGGGTATGGATTATGAGAAAGAACAAAGCCAAGCCCTCACTAGTGACAGGGGTTTCCAGGGAGGATGCCAAGGAGGACACACCCAAACCTCAAGGCTCCTGCAGGCTTCTGGTGAGCAGTGGCCGTGGCACATGGAAGTGGGGGCTATCTAGGGCTGTTTTCAAAGTCAATGGGCACATGAGCTTCTTATCAGGAAGCACATTTTCTTAGCAAGCTAACTGATTTAACAGCCTGTTTCTTCTGCATTCCCATCAGGCCTTGTTCCTCGTGCTGTGGTGATGCTGGTCCCGGCTCAGGCTACTCAGGCACCTTCCCTAACTGGCTCTCATCCTCATCTCTCCCTGTCTCCAGAACAGGTGGCCTCCTCTGACTCTGCGGGGAGCAACGGAAGCTCAGCCCAGAACGCTAGAGGCCAGTAGCAAGACCCTGCTCCAGTCACCACTCAGGAAACCTTCCTAATCTCAGCCTCTGTCACCAGAAAACAACAGGAAGCTCTCAAGCAACAACCCAATCATGGTGTGCATAGCAATGACCTGACACATTCCTCCTACTCCAGTCACCATTCTTGCCACACTGTCCTCTAATGATCCCTTAAGCCCCATCTCCTTCCTCCTTCCGAGCAGAAGGTCCTCTGGTGCAGCTGTCAGACATGACACTATCCAGGACACAGTGTTTAAAGGCTAAGCTCACTGTTACGGTTTGTCTCTAGTTGTTCCCCAAAAAGCCCCATGTAGTCATGGGGTGGGGATTTGTACAGTTTGTGATTAACTCATGATCCACTGGGATTATGTGTGATCCAAGGCTGAGATTTTGGGTCTTGGTACTGCTGGGATTATGGGTGTGAGTATTTCCCGCAGCCTGGGGCAGAGAGCCTGAATGTAATATAACAGAAAGAGAGACAGACTTTCTGTGGGCATTGCATCTTTGTTGCAATGTTGTTTTTCTGCTGCCATGAACTGATGCTCTCTGCCATGTGCCATTCTGCCTTGGAGCCAGTCGAGTATGGACTGAAACCAGCAGTAACTGTGAGCTAAATAAACCTTTCCTTCCTTCATTTTGGGTGTTGGGTATTTGTCCCAGCAATGAGAGAAGAGTAACTGAGATACTCACACAGCTTCCAGGTCCTAGTAAGCACCTCAGCCCATACTGCCAGCACCCACTTTGCCTTAGCTCCACAGGAAGACATTGTGGGCATGTTCCCAGCTGAGAAAGCAGAACAGAAAAGGCCAGAAGGCTGGGCCACAGGCCCTTGCTGCCTCTGCCTCCCACCCCTGGGCGTCATCCTGCAGCATTTGTTCTCCTCTGTATTCTAACCTTTGTGCTGAGAAGGATCCAGCGGTTGCTTTACCCACTGCTCATTCACCTGGAATTGCTGCTTACAGTGGAAGAAAAGGGCCTTGTCCTGTGCTGCACCACAGGAAGTGAAATTCTCAGAACAGAGGTAACTAACGGAGGGGCTGCGTGGTCCAGCCAGCTCGGGCAGCGCTGACTGCGAGCTCACTCTAGGAGCAATTTATCATGCACACTGGCATGGTCAAGGCTGCATGATCTCTTCAAGTTGAAAAAGAAACAGAAGTAAAAGTAATTTGCAGCTAAACGTATTCCAAAACATCTTCTGGCCCTGCTGCCTTCTTTCCAGCATGCCTGCTCATGGCCCACAAAGCGTTCTCTGCCATCAGCTTCTCGCAAGGCTTGCATAGTAGACTCCAGGCCTCCTTCGGGAATGCTGTGCCTCAGGGAGCCTGCCCCAGGCCAGCCCACATGGCCCGCAGGTGGTGCAGCACAGGACAAGGCCCTTTTCTTCCAATGTAAGCAGTAATTCCAGGTGAATGAGAGGTGGGAGGCAGAGGCAGCAAGGGCCTGTGGCCCAGCCTTCTAGCCTTTTCTGTTCTGCTTTCTCAGCTGGGAACACGCCCGCAATGTCTCTATGACAGGGTTCTTTCTATCTTGGATTTAAACTCCAATTGCCTTTTAATTAAAGACATTACTGGAGAGAGGGATCAGGATAACTACATGTGTTCTGGATTTCCCCAAATTTCTGCTGCAAGTTAAACAGATGAAAAGGGATAACGAAAATCCATGTGCGGTAGCAAAAACAAAACAGAAAAGAAATGGAGTTTGAATCTCTCATCCCCAAAATGTTAGTATCATGGCCCCAGCACTCACATCAGCCCTACCGGGCTAGTCCCTCAGGCCTATCTGGGTGGTAGATGGCAAAATGGAGTTTGGTGCCCCACGAGTAGCCCACTCCTACCATCAGGCAAGGCTGCAGCATGCACAGCAAGCCCTGGGGAGGGCCTTGCGGTTTCACACTGCAGGTGGAGACAGCACAGCAAGCACCTGGGGCAGAGCTTCAAAAACCGGGATTAACTAATTTTTGGAGATGGGCCGTGTAATCCTTAAATACTGTGTCCACTTGGTTAAGAATGCCTGGATCATAGCTTTAGCGCAGCTCCAGGTGTGCCAGGAAGGCTGACCAGTGCACACAGAAGACCCGCTCTGTGGGGGGCCTCACCAGTAGGCTGGTGGCCTAGACGGAAGGAGCAAACAAAGCGAAGTCTGGCTTCTCCTTCCACAGAGGGCTCCGGTCTCTGCCACCACGTGGGCCCCATCTCCAGGCTGCGGCGCAGACCCTTCCACCTCCAGGTAGACACGCTCCTCTGCTGCACTCCGACACAGGGCACTTCTCCAGCTTCCTTGTGCTGCCCATGTGACCAGCACCACAAAACGCAATGTAAAAGAATGGCTTTTCCCTTGAGAGACAAGTGGAGCCCCCAAGCCTCATAGGCCTTGGGACATAAAATCCACCCCTGCTCTCCTCAGCCAATGACTGGGCAGAATACTCAGATGCAGGAATTAGAGCCAAGTCAGGCAGCCAGACACTGCTGAGCCCTCAAGAGCATCACAGCAAAGATGAATTCCTGCTGTGGCCTGAGGCGCATCTGCAGGAGGCCAGGCCTCAAGACAGAGCCGAAATGACCAGACCTAAAATAAGCGGTAGTGCTCGATCTCATAGCGTGGGGTTACACGCGTCACCTCACGAGCAGCCAAGACCTCACCCTCATCCTCCCTGCAGGCCCTCTGCCCCCTCCGTACATACTTGCTCCATGCTTGTTCCCATGCTGGATCACCATTAACTCAGTGGCTTTGTTCACTTTGTGCCCAAATGGTTGTGCTCTACAAAAGTACCCTAAAACGTGTACTCTCACTGAAGACCACTCCTGCCTCCTAGGAGCTGTGTCTCTCCCTCTCAATAAGTATTTGCTACTGTTAACCTTCTTTGTTCCTTAGAAGTCATTCTTCAACTTAGTGGGTAAACACAAACTCCACATATCAGACAGGTAGCAGGTTCAGAGTTAGACTACTTCTGTTGTGGCATCTGGAGGCTGTACACCACTCCTGTGTCACTGGTACCAGGAGGCTGAGGTCCAGTTTCTTCCCCACAGGGAAGAGAAGACAGGTCTGAACCCAGGAAGTGATGAAACAGGTCTGGACACGTCCCACGTCTCACTGTGTCCCCCACCCTAGGTTCCTTGCTGGAAAACACCCTCACACATCTTGTATGCAACAAGGTGGTGGTGTGCAGCAAATGGGCCTCTCCAGCTCCTTGGAACAAGCTTTAAATAAATCATTTCCTCTTTCTACCAAAATAAGTGGCTTCCTTTGGTTTGACCAACAGCTCTCGGGGGAACCTGAGTGTGAGCCTCAGGGGTCGGCAGAGAGCTTGAGGAGTACGTGAGTGACTCATGAAATCCACTGTGCAGCCTGGCGGTCTACACCTTGGCAGGCTCAGACCGGCAGGCCCTGGCTTTGATTCCACTTCCTCTCCAGAGTGGACCGCCTCTTTGCTCCCTGAGAGAGGACACTAAAAATGGCCAGATTATGAATAAACTCATTTCCCTGTTTATATTGGTTTTTCTTATACTCTTGGTATTGATTGTTTTCTTTAAACACTGCATTTCCCAGCTCTGAACAACAGAAGATTCTAGAAACCATGGCAACTTAACAGCAATCTCTATGCCAGATGGAATTTTCTAAATGCTAGTGCCCATTGACTGGGAAGAGATCCTTAGGGGACTGACCAATTCCAAAACTTGGAAAAGAAATTTAAAGAGGTCCTATAATAGGATTTGACACCTGAGGACCACGAGGGTCCTGTCAAAATTCATGGAAGCCACCTTGCCAAAGACAGGAAAGTGTGATTCTCAAAGGAGAATTAAAAAATGGCTGAAGTTGATTTAAAGGCACTGAATATACAAGGATCTATGAATCTGTAATGATATTCAGGGAGGGGAGCAGTCACTAGCCAGAGCCCCACCTGCTCTGTGGTCTGTCGATGGGAAGGTTTCTGCATTGAGCCTTCCCTTCCTATGCAATGGTCTCTGCCAGACAGACAGCTCCAAAGGAGAAGGAGCAGCAGCTATGAAACGGTGTGCGATGCAGTCCCACATATGAAACAGAGGAAACGTGGGAAGCGGGCAAGCTACACAGAAGACACCCAGAGAAGGAATGTTGACATGCGGCTGTGGTAAGTCGAAGCCCCGAGCCAAGGACAGCCGCAGCACGTGGCTACCCCGAGATATGCCAGGCTGCCTGGCTGTACGGCACCGCCACACAGCTGCCTGGGTGGACTGCCCCTGGCAAGGGCGCAGAGAGGTGCTTGGACCTTTGTTGTTCACAAAATCGCATGTTGATAGATTTTGAAAGTCCATATTTTTAGCAATGGATTCTCAGATATTTAGGGGCAAAATGATGAAAGGCTTAGCCTCGCATTAAGGTATTTCACCATGCAAAATAAAAATGTGTGAAAAATCTTGCAAGTGTTGAGTTGGGTAATGGTTCTAGCCTAAAATATTTCATCTGTTATATGAGGTTTCTATCATACTGTTATCTTTGGTGTTGATTAGAAATTTCTTTTTAATACCAGAGATTGAACATGGGACTTTGCCCTTGCCAGGCAGGCACTTATGCCACTCAGCTGTTCCTATCTTTGTTGTTGAATGTGTTTTTTCATAATGAACTACTGATAAACATTATTGTAAAAGAAAGGCCATCAAATATACATACCTATAGTTAGCTATAAGTAAACATAAAAATTTTGAAACAAAGCATGTTATTTGCCATTTAAAACTTCAACACTTCCCCTTTTCTCTCTCTCTCTCTCTCTCTTTCTCTCGCTCTCATACACAGTGTGTGTATATGCAGATACAGTATATGTATGTAAGTTTATCTCAATAAAACCGTATCTAACCATAACCAGATGGCTTGGAATTATCAACTAAGCAACATGCATCTTAGATGTGTAGATTTGGGTCACCTGCTAGCACTGCAGCCCTGCTAGAATGCAGGCAGTTCTCTGCTGTAGTGCAATTGGGACCCTAATTGCATACATTTCCTTGCATCAATAAGCAGGATCAACTCTAGAGCACTTTGAAACCAAATAGGTGGTTAAAATGCAACAAGAAGGAAGCCCTGCCACATCAGCTTTAGAGCAGAAAATGATTACAGACTTTTAGAATGGAGTGGTAAGATGCCCTGCCACAAGAGATAAATCTGATGATTTGACGGAGGGTTACTCTCCCCATTCCAGAGTGTTTTTCGAGGAGAAAGTGTGTTTCCTGAGGTGCACTCACCCATGCCTCAGAAAAACACAGTCCTCCCAGACAGTGCTGGAGCACACATCGCTGCTGCCAGCCTGGCTTCCTGGCGCAGTTGGGGTGGCTGTGCATATCGCCTAGAGTTACCATACTTGCAGCCAGTCCCAACACCATAGCTGGCCTGAACGAAGCCAGTGTCCCTCACCTCCTTCAGGGTGCGAAGACCTGGATGCTGTTGCTGTCATTCAGTCTAAGGCCTGCAGAATCTCAGGCATCCATGGGGCCAGGGAGGCAGCTGGCACCCAGTACAGAGTAGGGTTAAACTCTCTGGGAAAGACAGCTGCAGCAGCATGCACCGGAATGCAAAGGATTCGGCTGGGCTCGGACCTGCCCCACTGCGGCTGCAGATGCCCATCTGGAGGTGGCATTCAGAAGATGCTGTCTAGCCATCTGCACAGCTGGAGGACAGGGAGGGTTGGCAGCGCTCTCCTGAATGCATGATGAGTGGGAGCAATCCGGAGCACATCAGAGAGGGGTTTGATGTGTAAAAGCCCAGGGTGATGACATGGAAATGAATAATCCAGGTCACCCAAGAAGCTAAGGGACCCAACTGGTAGGATTTGAAGTGGGAAAGGGCCATGGGGTTGGTGTTAACCCAGACTTGATGCCCTAGAGAAACCAGTACCAAGGGAGCCACTGGGTGCCAATCATGCTGAGAACGGAGGAGCCAGAGCTGTGCCCAGGACCATGAGGAAGCACCTCAGGTCCAGCCCTGCACCTGTGGGGTGGTCTCCGCACACCGCTTGCTTTCACTCCGCCCAGACTTTTCAAGTGCTTCTCCTTTGGAAGAAGATTCTTCCTTTGGAAGCTAAGACTCTTATGGTTGTATTTATTTGCTCCTTGCACCCAGAACAACAGTGCCCGTCTCAAGTAATCATAAGATTCAAATATTCGGGCTGGCCTAAAACCATGGTAACACATCTGAGAATATGCATACACATTTAACCGAAAAGGAAAGCTGCCGGCCTAATAAGCAATAGATGCCGTTCTTTGTGGTATTTCATAATTGTCAATGTAACCTACTCCCTCCCTCCCACGCTTCCCTCTCGACACCACACACACACACACACACACACACACACACACACACACACACAACCAGGGAGAGCAGTGAGGGCGCACACAGGCCACTGAGCATTTCTCCCCACACTGGGTCCTGATTGAAATCTGTCCGTGCAGGACCGTCCCCTTTATCCTTAGCTGTCATAGTGGTCATCTAGGGGAAAGAAAAATAATTTTCATTTAATTTTAAGTGGATAGTTAACTGAAGGGGTTTTGTGATTCAAAATCTGAGGCAGATACTCAGACCTACAGTTCCTTTCTTCATTAGCAACATGGACTGCAAAGGCACAATGTGAGATGTCTCAGCACCTGAGGAGCTGGTGCCTGGCTCTGGCATCAAGCCTCCCCCGGCATGGGGCAGCAAGACCCCTGCCCGCGCCTCCCACCTGCCCTCTGGCTGGCTTGGGAGGCGTCGCCCCTTGCTGCTGTGTCGTACGATGAGCAGCCCGCGTCAGCTGTAGAAGGAGCCCTGAAAGCCTAAGCTGGAAGGGACCGATGTGAAAGTAGTAATCTTATATTTTCAAATCTATTTGAGGGCACATGAGTGATATACTTGTAATTGGCATATTTTTGTGACAGCCTTCCCATTTGGTAACATAACTAAGAAAATACTAATAAAATCAAAGTGAGATGTTTCTCGCACACTCCTTATTGGTCACTTTCTTTGCCACTCATTCTTCACACCTCCATCGTGGCATTTCCGAAATACTGAAGTGCACTACTGGCTCCACCAGAGAGCCAATGTGCTGAGATTGCTTAATCTGTAAACTTGATGTGATTACTGATGCCTTCTTGTGTTCTTTTTCTCTTGATATTTAGTTTCTATTGTTCCATCTGTCTTTTGTTCCCTGTGATATTTTGTCTTCAGTTGGCTCAACTGAGATTGTTTCATTTTAGTGTGCATGCACTCATTTCTTTGGAGTTTGGGATCAAAGTCAGGCGCCCTGAACATGCTTGGCACGACCTGCAAGCGCCAGCCCTTTGCTGGCTTTAGCAACCACTATGCTTCTGCTGTTGCTACTGATGAGCCTTGGAGGAACCTGCACACTGCATGACAGCAGCAGCTTACGATGGCAGGCCTCTGATTTCCCACTCACCCCTTTTTTTTTTGGCAGAACTGGGAATTGAACTCAGGCCCTTGCGCTTGCCAGGGAAGCACTTATTCCACTGAGCCATCTCCCCGGCCCCTCACTCATTTTCTGTCCTACTGTTGTCACATGCTTTTTCTACTTGGTTATAAGCTCTACATTGATTGCTGTTTTCCTTTAAATAGTTAATTGTGTTTTATAAATAAATTCTAAACTAGGAGCCAGTCAGCACATTTACTTACACTGTCATATTGGAGCTTTGCAATGCTTCCACGGATTTCAGTTTTCGTGTGGCTCTAATTTCCCTTTAGCCTGAGTTGTATTTCACTTTACTTCTAAAAGTTGTTTTCCTGTCCAAAGTTTTGTTAGTTGTTAAGATGTTCCACTCCTCTTTCCTGATTCAGCACCTTAAAGATGTTATCCTGTTGTTCTGCAATATGTATTATCTCTGATAAGAAGTCCACGTATGTGGACCTATGTGATCCTCTTATACTATCTTATTTTATATATAGTCCTCTATGCACTTCCATAGTGTCTGTGTATTTCTTGTACTATCTTATCTTAGCTGCTTCTAAGAATTTTAAATTGTATTTCCGTACAACAACTTGATAGTGATTTTCCTAGGTCTCCGGAGATACGAAAAGTCAATGTCTGTTCTTCAAGCCACCCAATCTGTGGTGCTTTGTTACAGAGCCTCAGCAAGAGGAAGGAGGCCACAGAAGGAGGCAGAATGACTCACCAGGTGACGGTGAGCACCTACAGCTCTGGACACTCACGGCAGCAGCTGTTGTGCCCGATGCCACGTGGAAGGAATCTGGCGCTCAACACTGACCACTCTCCACTGCTGGGTTGCTCTTGCCCATGGTTTCCCACATCCCTTAGATCTATCAAGCTCCGACAACTTATCCTCAGCCTACCCCTGAAGATGCAGCTAACAACACTTTCCTGCTTCTTTGTGAAAGGGTCTCAGTTACTGGGCCAACATGGCATGGGTCTCCTGCCTCACAGGCCTGCGACACCATGTCAACAAGCCATCTCAGCTGCTGTTCTCTGTGGCTCAGCTGGAAGCTGCTGCAGCGCCTCTGTAGACAACGCCTTTGGATGTTTTTCCATCAGTCCCTCAACATCATCCCCGTCTATCTGACAGCTTACAGACTCTGCTGTAGTGACAGTGTCGTCAACCATGGGGTCAACTGAAGGCTCAGGCACCTCTACACAGCTTTCAAAGGCTCTCCTATATAATTTCTGGCTATACTTTCTTCCAGGAAGATCTCAGAGTCCTCAGAGAAAGGGTGGCCTCGAATTTTGCAGTAATGTTCCTTCTAGAATCTTTTAAGGATAAAATCTATGTCTGAGGCAGTTTGGGAGCACTTCAGGAACAGTTTTGTTGCTCAACCTCTCAGCTGCGACTTGCTGGTCCACAGGCTATAGTACAGGAGTTGCATTGGGTGGCAGCGCCTCTCCATGGGGGAGAGCTGAAGAGAGTCATGAGAATTCTCCAGCCAATTCTTCTTCCAAGTCAGGTGAGCGGGAGCACCGTCCATGACGAGGGAAGGCTTGAGTGGTAACCTCTGGCCTCTAGATGTTTCCTAACAGTGGGACAGAAAGCCTCCCTGGCCCACTCAAGAAAAAGCACTTTTGAGGTAAATCTTCACAAGACTCCTACTCTGTTCTTGACTTTGCTTTCTCAACACTCTGGGGACCTCAGAGTGACAAACCAAGAGAGGCTTTATCTTGAGGTCACCACTCACATTAGCCTGTCCTGCACCAGCTGTGGCCTGGCATCTTGGTCTCTTCCTGGGCAATGCATGTCCTCTGGGCATTTTCTTCAGAAGAGGCCAGTTTCGTCATGAAGAACAAAAGCCACTTCTCTGTGACTGCTCTGAAGTGGTGTAATTTCCAGCAGCCCTTTTATTAGCACTGGCGGCTCACCATGCCCTAGGTATGCTATAAAGCCCACTGCTTGCTTTGAAATCATGAAACTGCCCCTTACTGGCATGAAATGTCTTGCCATTATCACTCACTGATGGATTGTCCCTTACGAGATCTGCATGTGTAGCCCCAGCGTTTTCACAAATTATAGACTCACATAGTCTTTACTCTGGCCCCTGCCTTGTGTTTATCCACATTAGCAAATCTAATGTGGATGAGCTTTCTAACTCATCTGACACTGCTGATTGTGACTTACCAATTCACCTACAAGTTGGCAAAACTAGCCTCCTTATGTAACCTTTTCTCTGTAAGACTGCCAAGGTGGACCTCGACAGGCTGCACATATCAGCACAGCTGACCGCTTGAACACTGCTTTCATACGCCAGTTTCCTTCTTCTTTCCTTCCTTAGCTTCTTCTGTAGATTGCTGGGAGCCATTCTGATTGCACTTAGGGCAACACTAATAATAACCATTGACCAAAATCACATCCTGAAGCATGTGCATCTGGGCTCAGACTGATGCTTTCATGAGCTTACATACACTTTTTAGCATTGTGAGGTTTTGCTTACAACCACACAAGCAGCCAATATTCAGTATCTAACTCAAAACTTTGGGAATAATTTAACCCTAAAATTCCAAGCTGTGCAAGACCATGCATAACTCCTCCACATGAGGACCCTGAACACCTGCACAACCAGTGGAAGGTGTTTTTCGCCTTCTCTATCTCTAGATGATGCTGTAGTCTGCTCTTTGCTTTTTGCTTTTTGCAAGCTCAGCACGCTCCCCTTGCTCTCGTCCACAGGCTTCCTCAGCTGGTGGGGATTTCGTGAGTAGTCACACATGCACCAGTCTCATATCACCAAGGGCTCTTCTGCTCCAAGTTCAATGAACTCATCAACCTCCTGCTACCCCTTCAGACTGCAGCCAACTGCAGCTTCAACTTCATGCGTACTGTGCCTTCAAGTCCTTATCGCCCTTTATTGTGTCCATTATCACATGCTAATACTCAGTGCCCAGGTGAGTCGCCCACCTTTCACTCACTACTAGCAGGTTTCACTGCACATGTCCTGTCTGTACACAGCCCTGACTGGCATTTGCAAGTGTGTTTTCTGGGAACACGAGGTTAATGGCTTCCCTCTCTTCTGGCCCCTCAGTCCTCAAGGACAAGGTCCCCCCCTGCATCCTCAGCTCCTGACAATCTTCCATCTCTTAATCTTTTACTTGCTCAACATACCCTAATGGACATGTTAATAAACAGCAATAAGGAATTGATGCCACAGTACACATGAAGTTGTTGCTGAGCTATTTTCCCTTGACTGGAGCTTAATTTCTCTACAAGAACAATACTGGAAGAGATATAGGGGTACCTTAGTCCAGTACATGCAGTCTGCCAGAATAATATATCATAGTCCAGGTCGCTTATGAAAATCAATTTATTTTTCATAGTTCTGCTGGATAAAAAATCCAAGCTCAAGGTGCTGAAAACTGTGGTGCCTGGTTAGGGCACACTTGCGGTTCATAGATACAGCTTTTCCTGACACTTTTTTTAAATCAATTAATCCTGGGCTGGGGAATAGCTTGGCACTCTAAGCATCTGCCTGGCAAGCGCAAGGACCTGAGTTTGATCCCCAACACCATAGGCTGTGCTGGTCCCAGAACCCCAGGTATGCAAAGTCAGTGACCGAAACCCATGGTGGCACATGCCTGTAATCCCAGCCAGCATTGGGGAGGCTGAGACAGGAGGATTATTACAAGTCTGAGCTGCATAGCGAGACCCTGTACCAAATAAATGAATGAATGAGTGAATAAATATTTTTTTTTAATTCTTAAATCCATTAATCCCATTCACAGGCTTTGCCTTCAGTAATCTCTCAAATGCTCAATCTCCCAATACCTCAGTGGGCATTAGAATTTCAACACATGCATTTTGGGGAAGCATGCATTCAGACTATTGCAGAGATAATACTGAAAAACAAAGGAGGAACTTTCCAACAAAAATAAAACTGTGTTCTGTTTCTGTAAGGAGAGAGTTAATATAGGCAGACATTCCCCACTCCAGCTGCTCCTGTGCATCACTGGCCTTCATATCAAGCCTGTTAGTTCATGCCCATGTGCCATCAACCTTGTTTTGTTTTCTCTTACTGAGATTCTTTAAAAAAAATCTGTCCTTAAACATGCAGAGCCAATTTATGAAGCTGCTGTCTGGGGACAAGGAACTAGTTCCAAATTGTCAAGTCCCCTAAAGACAAGGGCCCTGAAGCCACCCTCTCCATGGGGGAGGCCCACAGTCAGCAAGTGAAGACAGAAGATCTTCAGAAAGCAAGGCATGGGCACTGCACGTATGACAGCATGTTGTCAATACAGTCTGTTTTGTAAGACTGCATTATGTCAGATATTGTCAACCATCTGGAGATGATTCAACACCTATGGGGTTTGTGCAGGTCTCTATGCAATAATGACACCAATCCCTGTGAGGGACTTCAGCACTAGAAGACTGCAGGACCCATGGGAGTCCAAGCCCCATGGACACTGAGACATGGCTGCGGGTCCTGTATCAGCACTACAGAAAGGCAGGAAAAGAACGCCCAGGAGGCCATGGTGGTGGAGGCCCAGTGGCCACAGCATGGAGTCTGCCGACAGCTACTCACACCTTCCCAGCCAACCAGAATGAACCACTGGGGCTGGGCTGCACAGGGTACAGGGCCTTAAGACAGGGAACTAAGGACATAGCGCTTGCTCTGTGTGAACAAAGAAGAACTGACACAAGAGAACTGAGCTGAGAAAGCTAAGGGTCCTGACACCCATGCTGAGGCAAATGGCAGGCTGAGACTGCGGATCACTCAGCCACCCTGGACAACACAATGATGCTGAATTAGAAACGTGTGTGTATGTGTGTGTGTGTGCATGCTCAGCCCTTTTATGTAACCATAAAATTATGTACAGCAGAATCTGTGCAGGCCACACTGACCCTCCCTGAAGAGCATAACACTGGGTTCCACAAACACATCCTTTATTTTTCTAATGTAAATCTTTACTTTAGTGTAATGGGAGCCAGGTGTGTATCTCATTACCTCTGCCTGAAGAATACAGGAAGCAATCTTTGCATTTACCCCTTGCTGCAATAAAAGGCAAGGCATGTGTGAAGAAGAATAAAATAAGGACTTGAACTGAAACAATGCTACAGCTGACAGCTTTGTCATATGCTTACATGAGCATCATAGAGAGTATAATACATCCACACCAGTCTAGGATTTGTTTTTTAAAAGTTTTCTTCAGATTTTTCTGGTAGACATAGCCCAGCTCAGTACAATGGTGCACAAAAAGCAGATAAGTTTTTGAGATCAGAAGTGAATCAGCAGATTACTCATGAGCAGATAATGAAGATGGTCCTTTATAGTGAAGTACGTGTTATTATAATAAAAGAGAGGTGTGGGTGGATGACAGTGATGACTTTGACCTTGCCCACGTGAACCACACTAAAGTTCCTGTACATAAAACAGAGTAAGCATCGGCTGATACAGACACAGGAAATGCGAACCTCCTTGATTCAGATAACGAAGAATATGAGTACACATTTGACTACTTGAAATGTTGTGAAATTGCCACTCAACCAAATAGAGTGATCCAATGTTAGTCCAGGCCTGAAATACATTGACGATCTTGACGGGGTGAAGTGCAGTACACAGAATTGAGCACTGCCATTCAGTGTTGGTAGCTGTGACTGGCAAAATGCCATGAGATGCTGTGTAACACACAAATGCTCTGTATGTACTAATAGCCATATTAAAAAAATATATTTATTATGACACTTCAGAAGCTGAACCAACAGTGTTCACAGGTCTGCTGTACTTAGCAGGGTTTTCTTATGGTAACTGCAGGAATGTAAAAGAACTGTGGAAAGGTGATCAGTCAAAACATGTCATAAGGGCCAGCAAGATAATTCAGTGGTCTCCAATGCCTGCTTAGGCAATCTCAGGCAGGCACAGGGACTGCAGTTTGAAGCCCAGCACCATTATATGCCCTTGTAGATATGAAGACTTATCATGCTTTCAACTTTAAAACTGATCCTGAAACTCAGCCATCAAGTTCTTATTTGTATAGTAATATAGTAGTCCCTCACTATTTTGTGGTTCAACTTTGTGGACTATTTTGTGGGTTTTCAAAAACTATTAATCCAAATTACTTATTGTAGATACTTTTGCTATATTGTGGGATTTTGCAGTACCATACAATATACCTATGTTGTTAAAATTACAGAGCTTTCCAAGTTTAGAAAACAGTTAAGAACATTAGAAGTTTTTTTTTTTTTTAAGTGTGGGAAAACTTATGAGAGTGTAGGAAGGGTTGATAAAGCCTTAAAATATGTAAAATAAACATAACACCACTACTCTGCTGATTTTCACTTACTGCAGGATATCTGGAACATAAACTCTGCGCTAAGTGAGGGACCCTGTAAATGACTGCCATTGTCAACAGACTTACTACTCTCATCTCCTAAACTGTGCATTATGTGGCATTCAATCATTGGTTACCAGTTTCCAAATAATGTAACATTTGCTAAGAGAGCACAAGTTGACCAGTACAACAACTGTACATAGCAGCAAGCAGGAATGAAATTTTGCAATGTTGCAATAGAGAATTATATAGTACAGTCTTTGGATTTCAGAAATATTTATATTGGCCTTGCATATGGCAAAGAAAAGCAAACTGGTACTGCTGATGTCAACATTACACCATGATGGAAATAGGCACAGGAAAATCTCTACAAGTGGAAACCTGAGACCGGCACTTTCTAGAATAAGACAAAAGGTGGTGCAGATGTTGTTGATGAATTATGCATCAACTATAACGTCACTCAAAACAGACAGAATTGGCCAATGATTGTGTTGTTCTGGATGCTAAACATACAGTTGTATAGTTCACAAAGAAAATAAAAAGTGAGTCCCATTCAACTTAGCAATTTCTATCCTGGGTATTTTTCCAGGAGAACTGAAAACATCATACCACAGTGTCAACATAGACAGCAGCACAATTACATCTCAGAAACAACTGAAATGCCCATCACCCGAGAGTGGATAAAGATGTATTTTCACATAATGGAGTATTACTCAGCTATAAAAAAGATAAATTGGAGCATTTATATGGAAATGTATGCAACTAGAGACCATGGTGGTGAGTCTAATACAGCACATGTGTGTGCAGACAAATACATCAGATTGCTAGTGCAAGAACCTGAGAGAATAAATGAAATCTGAAAGATGTGATAGATGCTGTGAAAGGGAATGAATCTACCAAAAGGGAAGAATGACTGAGATGAGAAGGACGGGATGGGGAGAGAGATGTATGTACATGTGCAGGAAGGCTGGCGTAAGTGTACTGTGGGGCTCACTGGTCTATGCAAGAGAGCAGCGAATGCTTCATTTTTTTCCTCTTAATTTCTTATAACTTTTTTTCTTCTTCCAATTTTGCATGCATATATCTGGCAATCTAAACAACTAATTTGAAGACAACATTGTGCAATATAACAAATATTGTTGAATTCATATTACTTTGTTCAGTGAAATTCTGTATCATTTCTAATATTTTGTTATCATTATTTTGTGTTTTCTTAAAATAAATTAAGTAATTAAAAAAGTGAAAATAGAGACACTTTTAAAGGATTGGGATGGGAACACATAGATGATTTACAGCAGAAGAAAAACAAAATTTTTCTGCCCATGGAGATGCACACACAAAAGAACTTGTGGATGCACTGGTGGGCTGACAGATGAACAGGTAGGCAGCATCCCCAAGACCTACTACAATGAAAGGGAGACCAGAGAGATATCGACTGTTCCCTGGAAGGAAGGGCAGGAAAACAAAGCGGACATGCTGCCTGGACATGATTCCTGGGTGTGGGTGGCGTGGTGCTCCTACCTGAAGACTGCATTGCACGGGCCAGCTGAAATAAAGTATATGCAGAATCCTACTGGCATTGTCCTTGTAGCTTATGGAACTTTGTGCTTTTGATGTTGTCTCTTAAGATTTTGTAGGCAAGTATACTACTGATGTGAAAATGCTGATGCTTCTCCTAAATGCACAATACATATTAAGAATTTAATTCTTTATTTTATTGATTTTTTATGTTCTTATTAACTATACATTACATAATAGAATATGAACCTCCTGACAAAATAGCTATGCCAGTCAAGTATGTCCCACAAAAAGCCCAGGAAATCAAAGCACATGCTATTGGTGTGAGAGACGTGTGTGTGTGTGTGCTTTCCTTGTGTGAAGACTGCCTTAGGCATGAGCACTGAAGAAAGGGTTTTTTTTGTAGCATGCTGTTGGCATTTTCATTGTTCTTTATAAAGGAATCTATTATTGTGGTCCTTAAATATTATACACTAAAAACAAGTCAGTGTTGAAAATGTTCATTTTTTTATAAACAATAAATATTTAAAATGCAACACTTAAGGGTTGGCCAAATAGCTCAGTGGATTAAAGTGCCTGCAAACAGGCACAGAGGCCAGGGGTTTGATCCCGAGGCCTACCAGGCCAGCCCTGACCCTGGACCTGCTGAGAAGGCCACTGAGATTGAACGTGGGGGTACATGCCTGTAATCCCAGCACTTGGGTGGCTGTAAACAGGCAGATTACTATGAGTCCGATTTAGTGAGACCCTGAATATCCTGCAGACCCTGCCCTAAAATACAAAAAACAAACCTGAAACAATGCAATACTTTATTTTGTGATATTCTTCCTTATTAAATACTCATTGTTTAATACAATAAAACTCATAACATAACTGGGGGAATAGTTCAGCACTCTAGGCACCTGCCTGGCAAGCGTAAGGACCCAAATTTGATCCCTGGTACCACATGCTGTGTGCCATGTTGGCCACCAAAACCAGACATAGGGGTGCACAGCTGTAATCCCAGCACTGGGAGGGCTGAGACAGGAGGATCACTATGAATGCCAGCTGTGTAGTGAAACCTGTATCAAATAAATAAATAATACCTATGTTTATAGCAGCATAATGTATGATAGCAAAATCTTGGAAACAACCAAGATGTCCATCACATGAGGAATGGTTGAAAAAGATGTGGTATTTCTATATAATGGAGTATTACTCAGCTATTAAGAATAAGTTCGAAGCATTTATACTGAAGTGGATGCCACTTGAACATATACTCATAAGTGAAATAAACCAGACACATATGTGTAAATATCGTATAGTCTCCCTAGTATAACAAGCGAAAAGCAGAAATACAAAATGAAACGTACAACAAGTAAAATCAATTGAGTCAGATAAGGCAAAGTGAATGGCATATGCTGCAGGATACTAATCAGCTTTTCTTCTGGATGGTTAACAACCTAAGATCACAAGTCAGAGTTGGAAAAATAGAAGAGCCACAAGGCCAGCCAACATTTTGGCCCTAGCCTTTCAAGGTCAGCAAAGACTCAGGACATAGGAGAACCTATACTGCAACATAATGAAACTCAGGTGAGCTCCACATTTTCTGAACAAGGAGATTATGGAGCCACAGAGGAAAGAGACTGAAATTCTATAGTGTGCCTGGGGAGAGTCACATGAAGAGAAAACTTTCTCTCAAGCTCTCACAGAGAGCAAACTGGTGAAGCATTGGCCGTGACTCATCCACATGGATGACACAGACAAAGGATCTACAGAATAATGTACAGGACTACAAGATAAACCCTGAGAGGACTTCACTGACCACATAGGAAATATAAAGTTCATGTGTTGGTATATAAGTCTTGATCTATCTACATCTTAACCATCCAGGAGAAAAGTATAAAAATGAAGTATACATCACGGGGCCATAATATTAAGCTGAGCTGTAAATGGCTATGGTCAACAACTTCTTTGAATAACCCACTATTGTTACAGAATGCTGGACTGTGTTGGATTGTGGTGTCGAGTTCAAGCACCTAAGTTAGTTGAATGACAATGGAATGCCCACCTTTGACAGGTGTAGACAAAGGAAGGGTGTAGAAAGAAAAAATCATGATGTGTGTGTATAGACAGTACAATTGGGATAGATAACGCTGTGCTTCTACATAATCCTATGAGAGGCAAGATCTGCACTAATGGTGGTTGGACAGGATATTATGTCGGCTTCTAGTACTACAGTCATCCACTAGGAAAATAATTACTGAATTTTTGATATAATTCAGGTATAAAAAATAAGATAGTAAGCAGCTACACTCTTAATTTACTGATAAGAGACATCTGCTAAAATAAATCTGTAAATATAATATCATGTATGCACCTTGTACAATACCAAAACATTATGAAAACAGTTTGCAATGTATTAATTTATCCAATCTGTCTTGTTAAGGTGTCCTGAAACTGTCTGACTGACATTTGTAGTTCAATAAAATAAAAAATAAAAGAAAGAAAGAAAGAAAGAAAGAAAGAAAGAAAGAAAGAAAGAAAGAAAGAAAGAAAGAAAACAAAAAGATAGGTATACAGCTACATTCTCTTAATTCAATGAATAGAGGGATCTGTTCTAATAGCAGCGTTTGTAAATAGAATATTATGTCTGCACCTTGTACAACAAATAACCACTAAGAAAACAATAAATAAGCAAATAAATAAATAAATAAAATAAAACACACATTGTGGAACAAAAAATAAATAAATAAATAAATATTTTTAAAGACCCTCATAACATTAAATTAATAATTCATCAATAGAAATATTCTAAATATTTCTAAGTAACCATGAGTTTGACACATCCATGTTTATGAATCTTTCAGACAAAAAAAAATGTGTCATGCTCTTCTGGTTAGGGAGGGAAGCCATCAGAGAATGGGGTTCCCTATTTGAATTGGATTTTCGATACTATGTAGCTGCAGCCTGGGGTCCCCACAGGAGTTACAGGAATTGGTTGTAATCTTAAATAATTACGTTGCATTTCTTTCTTAAAATATGTTGAGCTAGGCGATTCCTTATCTTTACTCTGAAGTACCTACCCTGTGGCAAAAGGGCTTTCTATACCACATGGGAGAAAGACGTAATCTTTTTTATGTGATTTATTTGCTTGAGTATCTTCATTTTCGAGGACACAGCATGAGCCACCTGCTCTACCACTCCAATGGCAGCACCTGCCAGGGAGTGGCCAGTGCTGCCTGGCGCCTGGTGGGTGCAAGTGCATGGAGTGAGAGGCGGTGCCCCCACAGTGACCTTGGGCCATCACAGCCTCCTGCAAGCTCTTTTCTTGTGATTCCCTGTTTTCAGCCTCCCAAGTGCTGGAATTGCAGGCATACACCAGCATGCCTCAGCACATGCTGGGGGCAGGGCCAGCACAGCACATTGGGGATCAAACCCCCGTCCCTGCATCTGCCTAAGCAGGTGCTTTAGTCCACTGAGCTATCTGGCTAGTGCGTTTTTCTATTTTTGAAGAGCCAGAGTAATAGTAAAATGGAATTACTGATATTTTGCTATCACTGAAACTATTTCAGAAAAAAAAATGTTGAGATATAATAGAAGCTTATGTCAATTTGATCTTCTCTACTTCAGTACATCTGACTGCTGGATAAGGACGGGCTCTTAACCCTAGGTAGGTCCTTGCCTCCTATGTAGAGCGGTCACATTTCTCAGGAAACACCTTCTGAAAGCACCAATCTGGAAGCTTTCTACTGTCTAACAACTGGACCTGACGGCAGGCGCAGAAGACCCCCTGCGCCTCCTCCCCACCTTCTCCACCCTGTTCTGTTCTCCAGTCACACACATTACACTCTCCCACTCTGGAGCTCTAAGTTTTTTTTTTTTTTTTTCTTATATCTTTTAGGGAAGAGCCTACCAGGTATTCAGGGTGCCACTACTAGATCAGACTCATAGTGACCCTCCTGTTTTCAGCCTCCCAAGAGCTGGGATTACAGGTGCATGCCACCATGCCCAGTCTCAATCCCAGTCTCTGGGGGCGGGGCCAACATGGCAGGCTGGGGATCGAACCCCTGCTCCCTGCACCTGTGTACAGGGTCTTTAATCCACTGAGCTATTTGGCTGGCCCTTCCTCTGAGTGTTTCTTATACTTCCTCACACTTGGTCTTCTCCCTGCCCATCCTCCCCAGAATATGCTCATGTTCCGGTGTCAGTGTTAGCATTTGGTACTCGGGAAGTGCCAAGTACCTCCTCTGGTTGGTGTGGCAGGCACGCTGCCAGCTCCTGGCATGGTCACCAGGACCATCCTGTCTTCCTCTTATGGACTAGGAACTCCATAGCGACTGGCCGTCTGCCTTGGTTTTCACTTGCACATTGTGTATTTGGTGAACCTAAATTAGTGTTTGAGGAAGGCACTGAGAGAAGGAGCCTGACAGAGTATGGGAACTTTCATTTTCAAAAGCAAGCAAGCAAAAAGAATGCACAAAAAAGAATGAATTCAGGGGATGAGGAAAGAACAGCAAAAGGAGCTCATGACGTTAAAAGGAAAAGAAAATTCTCCAGACACAGAATTGTCTTCAGATATTTGAAGACTTTTATGGTGGGAAAACATCATGAGAGCTAGAATCCGGGCCGATGTAGCCAAACATGGAGAAATGTGAGCGCAGAGACATCCTGGAGCAGCAGGGCCCCAGGTTGTGCAGCACTGAGCCCTTGCCAAGGAGATTACTGTGCTACAGTGGGGCTCAGGGCAGCTGGGGACCCGCGCTCACAATATCAACAATGACAAAATGACAGACAGTAGGAAGCAGGGAGACAGGAGACGGAGGCAAAGGAGGGGAAGGTGCTGCACAAAGAAGCACAGAGTGTCATGCACAGGCACCAACGCCCCACCAGGACTGCAACCCTTAGGAACTGCAAACACATACTGCTGAAGTAAAAACTGAGAAAAGCAGAAAAGGAGCTGGATTCTGTTGCCTGCCAGGTAGCACTGAGAATCTAAACGTACACAAGATAGCATCTGTCATAAGGGTCTGTAATCAAAGAACACTCACCAGCCTCATAGTGGACAAAAGGGAAAATAAACATCCCTTAATGCTTTACCTCAACCAGCATTAGCCTCTGCTATGTCAGACTCTGGATTCTACTTTTTAAGTGTGGTAAAGGTACTATGAAACACTTTTAGCTATCTTCAAGAAGAGTTGGAGGAAAGTTAGGACTTAAATTAATTACTAATTTGAATTTGGACTGTGTCATATTTCGTATGTGACATAAGAGGCGTCACTTTTCATTCAGAGAAAGAGGCCCACGTGCTACTGTGAGCACCAGCTGCGGCGAGGAGCGACTGCATGCATGGACACTATGATGCCAAAGCTCCCTTTTATGAGAGCAATCAACACAATGTGCAATATTTATGTTCACACTAAAATTATTTTATCAGATATTATCCCTCAAAATACGTGAAACATAAATCTAATCATGGTGAAAGAACCAGATATGCCAGAATGCGGGATTGTTCTGTCAAAAAGCAGGCCTGGAATCCTCAAATACGAATGTGGGGATCACAAGAAGGCTTCCTCCTTCCTTTCCCTCCACTACCTGAAGCACAGGGCAGCCCACTCCTGAGGTGCAGCCAAGTGCCACACAGGGTCACACGAAGGGGCCAACACCTTCCCACAGGGAGGGCCCATGCAGGGAGATGCCCAGAGGCCTCCAGTGTCCACAGGGCAGAGACGCAAGGCCCAGCCACCCCTGTACTGAGTGAAGTTCGCCTTAGGACAGATGCCAACGTAAGCCGGCAAACCTTTGGCAAATGTGAGGTGTTTGGAAAACTATGATCCTTCAGTTTGGCTAGAGAATAAATGGGAAGTGCAGGAGGTGAGCTGCAGGAGGTGGAGGCCAGCTGAGCTGTGGGAGGGCAGGTGGATGCTGGCTGCAGGCTGAGGAGCTGCATCTAGCTTAAGGGCTGTGAGGTTCTGAGGGCAGGACAGAGGCCTGTCAGTAGAGCTCTTGTGGGACCAGGCTTGTGAGCGGAGTCAGGAGAGCTGAAAGGTGGCAAGGGTGACTCTGGGTCAGAGCTTAGAGCCTGGTGAGATTGCAGGGCGCCTCGCGGCTCCCAGGTGCTCACAAGTGCAGAGTCTTCTTCTAAACAGTCCAATCTCTTGGGCTACTAAAAGGAATGAATAGATTATGGGGACTTAAATATTTAAATTTTAAAAAGATATGGTTGCAATGGTACACAGCCATAATCCTAGAACTCTGTCTCAAAATAAAAAATAAAACATAAAGTGAAACAAAATGTAACAAAGGCTGAGGATATAGCTAAGACAGAGACTGCTTATCTAGTATGCGCAAGGCCCAGTAGCACAAAACAAGAAACTCGCATCTTCTTGGGGCTGAGTGTGTGGCTCAACAGAAGAGTGTGTGCTTCACAGGCAGCAGCCTCTAGGTTCAACTCTTAGCACAAAACAGAACAAAGTGAAACAAAACAGGAAACCACCATCACAACCTTCTAAGATGAGACCTAGGCATAACTGTGGCTGGAAGTCAGGGGGCCTCAGCCAGAAACAGGTCCTGAAGGAGCATAAACAAGCACAGCAGAGGCTGGTCCACGCGCAAAGATGGACTCTACTGGAAGGAGGTAAAGGTTTGTGCAACTCTTCAGGGAAACATTTCCAACCCAGGAGGGTAAAAGAACAGACCCTTGCGGGTTCAAAGGCATCTCCTACAGGCAACATTCTTCAGGGTATCCCTATAAAAAGCATTCCACCCACACAGGAAGACTGAGAAGGCCTGAGCCAGGGACCAGAGTCACCCCAGAACAGGTGCTGAGGGCTCCAGGTGACTGCTGTCCAGGGCTGCAGCCTCGGGGCAGGCAGCACCGGGAGTGGGTGGAAGGAGTTCCCAGAAGGCTCAGTGCAGCATGTGCCCCGGGTGTTCAGTCCTGGAGTGGGTGCTAGGTTCTGCCAGAGCTTCGCACAGAGCGCAGGAGTGCTGGGGCATCAAGCTGTGGTTGTTTAAAAAAAAAAAACTAAAATAATTACCTTTTGGACAAACAGTTTATATCCCCCTTCTCTCAAACATAAGCAGTAAGCTATTCTGTGGGATTCAGTAACTACATGATTACAACACTGCGTGAAGCAGGGACCACACATTTAATAAGAGCGTGTTTTACCATCGGGGAGCAGGGGGAAGGTGTATCTGGAGGAGGAGTACGAATGGGGTAGGAGGCGAGTTCCAGGCTTCTCGGGCATCCACTCCCAGCACTGCGAACCACTCCCAAGTTTCCACATACTAGGACTCTGAGGGCAAGAGCAGGCACCCGTGGAGGCTCAGAAAGCAGCCGCAGGTCCATGCAGGGCGGAGCACCAGGCAACCAGTTTTCTTTTTAACTAATTGTGTCATGTATTTTTTTTTTCTTTTTTTGGAGTTTGCTTGTTTCTCAGTTTCAGGACAGGGTCTCACAATGTAGCCCAGGCTGGCCTCAAACTTCCAGCGATCCTCTGGCCTCAGCCTCCCAAGTGCTCAGATTCCAGGTATGCACTGCCATGCCCGTGTTGTTTTTCTTTAAATTATGACAAATTGCTATGGTGAACGTGAGTCTTACAGTGATGAGGAGGAGATGCAGAGGAGACAGGGAGAAAGAACAGGAAGCAGAAGAAAAGGAAAAGGGGCAGAGGAGGAGGAGGACGTGGGGAGAAGGAAAGTAATGGAAAATGCAAAGGAAGCCCATGGCAGGCGTCCATCTGGACCCTTCAAGAGACACAGGCCACAGGCGAGCTCACAAGGGGCATGGCTTCCGTCTGAGGGAGTGAGGTACTGTGTGTACTATGTGAGGAAGAGCACACAGTGAGAACAGTGCCATGTGCACCTGACAGAGATGAGAGCCACCCTCCCACAGGTAAAGACTCAGGCTGAAGTCACTGCATGCAAACGCTACGCTGCACAGCTTTCATCTAGCAACAGAAGTGCTTCAATTAACAACATTCATTAGGGACGCACAAGGTTTACTTTCTCTTTGTTCCTTCATATCTGACAAGAATGCCATTTTCTAATTAAATTTTTAATTTAGACAAAGAGTGGTTTATTCTAACATCTGGCTTATTATTTTAGAAGAAATTCATCCCAGGTCTATTGTTGGTATAAAATAATACATCATACTCAGACATTTAAAGAAAATAGATATGTGCCATAGTTTTTTTTTTTTTTAATTGTGATAATTGAAAAATTTTTTTTTCTTGTAGACCGGGGACTGAATTCATGACCTTGTGCTTTGTAAGGCAGATGCTTATGCCACTGAGCTGACTTTCTGGCCCCAAACAAAATGTTTAACATAAGAAATTTGAGGCCATATTTCTAAAATTGTTGTGAAGGTAAATGAGACAGGGCTGACGTGAGCATGGAGCAGAGGAAAGCCCTTCCTGGGCCAGTCAATGTCTTCAGCAGGGTTGGCTGGGGTGCTGGTGTAGGTGGTGACTCGCGTGCACTCAGCCTGGAGTGGTGGGGCGAGACACCGCTTGCTCACAGCCTGCCGCATCTGAGAGTGCCCTCAGTGCCTCCTTTATGGCTCCCACGCATTTCCTTTCTGCTTCTCCCACATCAACCCCAAGCAGGACATTAAGCTATGCCTTCCTCTGCATGGTTGTGTTTCCCGTTTCATTTCTGATGCCAGCCCACCAGCAAACCTCATGACCTACGATGACAGAGAAGCACCTAGAAGGCCTGCGGTGGAGTAACGGCTTTGAGTTGAAGCTGGAAGCAGATGCAAGTGCATTGAGATGAACATCTTGTTTTACTAAGCAACGAGTAGAAGGGATTCAGTGCTCTGTGGGTGGCCATAGACCACAGACACAGATAATGTGATTTCTCTTTAGTAAGTAAGAAAGTGCTACGTACAGGAAATCACGGGAGCCACTGTCACACATGAGCAATTCTGCTGTCCTGCTACAGCAGCAGTTAAATAGATGAGCACATATACACCTCCTGCCATCGTATGCCTGGGTAAAGCTATTTCTATTATGGAGCAGGTGAGACTGTGTTATCACCCCGAAGTGTGTGTGTGGAAATGGAAAAGCATCAGGTTACAGGACCTGCCAAGAGAGCAGCATGGAGGTGGCTACTCTCCAAGGGTCACACATCGGGAGCTTGGTTTCTAGAGTGTCAAGGCACTGAAGAAATCTGTAAGGGGTGGACTCCAGCAAGAGGTCTTTTGGTCTTGGGGGTCACTGCCCAGGAGGGGATATGGGTATTCTGCAGTGAGTTCTTATATGAGCAGATTCTATAAAAGCCTGTGCCTGGCCCTCCTCAGCTTTCTCTGGCTTCCTATCTTGAAATGTGAACCTTTCTTCTGCTTGTCTGACACTGGACTCACACCAGAGCCTGCACTGCACTGTGTGGACTTGCCTCCAGAACAGTGAGGCTGGTATGCAAAGGTCATACAGTGAGCCTGCCTTCTATTTCACAAGAACAGCAAAACTAAAGCAGAGCAATGCACTCCATGCCACAAAGGGAGACACGGCAAAATGGGACCTCAACCCAGGTCAGTCTTTACTGTCCAAGCCCAGGACTGACACACACACAAAAGTAAATGCCAGCAAATCCTTCCAATGCTTCCTGGCTTCTCCAAGCTTTCCAAACTCATTCAGGCATGCTCCTCCCCTTCTGCCTTCCAAGCCAGCAGTGCTGGCTAAGGCCTCCTTACACGCAGTCACTCCAGCCCCACTGAGTTTTGTTTCTCCTTTTTGTTCTGTCTTTGTATTTCCTGTGGAAGGACCTTTGGTTACAGGACATCAGAAGAGACATCTATGCCCATCTCCCCACTGTAGTGTAGTCACAACTTGACATCCCTCTTCACCATGGAAAGCAAAATATTAAAGGTTCAATGATTAGGAAATAAACATCTTTTGAGGGGAGCTATTACTTTGATAGTCTCCTACCCAGCAATAAAAATAAAACATTCACTGATATATATTAGAACTTGTATTAATCTCCAGTAAATTACATTGAGTGGAAAATGCAATTCCAAAGGAAGTGATCCCCTTTGAACAATATTCTGGAATGGAAAAAAAGATAAATACAAATTACAGATCAGTGGCTGACATCAGGTAAGTAGAGAAATGTTTATAAGCACACAGAGGCAACCTGAGGGCTCCTGTGGGGGTGGGAATTGATGTCAATATTCTGAATACCATATTTATTTATTTATTTATTTGCAGTAGTGGGGATTGAACTCAGGACCCTGCACTTGCCAGGCAAGTGCTTATTGTACTGAGCTATCTCCCCAGGCCCTGGATATGATATTTGTAAGATCTTACTTTGGAGAAAAAGTGGAGACAAGTACAGTTATATCTCAGAATTACTTCTTGTTATCACATAATGATCCATAATTATATGCAAGCAAAAAATCGAACTGAAGAATCCATCTGAAGAGCTCTGAGAGAATCAGCCACCCATGCGATGTTCTGCAGGCTTTCTGGGCAACACCTGGATCCCAGACATGGCTGCTGCTGAGCTCTTCCTGGGGGCCTGCCAGCCGCCTCGCAGGCACGGCCAGGTGCAGCTCAGCTCCTCTAGCATGCCTGCTCCTCCCCCAGAGCTGACCCACCACTGCACTCCTGAAAGTTTTCACTTAGGGATTCTGGGAACAGGCCACGAAGCCCAGGTCCCTCACCTGCACTCTGCCCGTAATGAGCAGGTGACCCGCAAACTGCATCCTGTGTACACGGGACTTATGGAGAAGCAGCAATGCTCACTGCTGAAATTATTTTGCCTAGGATCAGCCTACTCGGTAGGGTTCTTTTTTTAGGGCTTTCTATTAAAGTTGGGGTTTTTTTTTACTCAGAGAAGAATAAATGAATATAAATTGTATTTCCAAAATTGTTTGGCATTGAGAACCAGCCACCCAACATCTACCTTTTTAAGGGACACATTCTGGTAACTACTGTCCATGAACTATGTTTTGGAAGTATCACAGTAAAATAAAGGAATATTGCTATGGTTTTACAATGTTCATATATTTCTAAAGTTCTTAAGTACTATGGTAGTTATAAAACATTTGTAAGTATACAAACACAAGAACAGTCAAAATACAGATACACATTTCCCACTTCCCTCACTAGAAGAAAACTGATTTTAACAATTTAGCATAAGTATGTTCATATCTTTGCCCTAAAGTTAAAAATACATCACTTTTACAATCAGAATAAAAAATAAGTGCCATTAAAAAGTAAAAAAAGAAAAAAAGCAAATCAGCCTTTCCTAGTACCATAAGGGGCAACACAAAAGACAGTTGGCACCAGATATGAGCTCCTCAGGGAGAAGGAGTCACTGAGCTTCTAAGAAAGGGATGAGCACACGTACTCTAGTCAGGACAAGTCTGAAAGTCCACCTGCCCAAGACCACACAGCAGTAATACAGGGCCACTGAGAACATGTTAGACTCTGACCCAAGACCTTACAGGCATCTCCTCTGGCACCTTTCAGGCAGCCCAATGGTATGCACTGCTGCTGTCTTTTGCAAAGAAAACTAAAACCAAATCATTCTTCTCTTCATTGAATTGATTTGGATCCTCATCAAAAAACAATTGTCTGGGCCGGAGAGATGGCTCGGTAGAATAAGGAAAAAAAAAAAAAAAGCAAAAAACAATTGTCTAACTATGTAAGTTAAGATGTTAGTACCGCACAAACCTAAAACAAGGCTGCCACTGGATTCAGCCACACCAATGCACAGGATACTCTCTAAAGAGTTACAGTCAGTGTACATTTGGCACTCTTACCTGTGTCTTGGGACCACATATCATGACATAAATCTAGGGGATAGGAGAGGCCACCCTTGTTCTGCCTTCCTTTTTTCTTTTTGGTGGAAGTAGGGATTGAACTCAGGCCCTTACACTTTCAGGGAAGCACTTATTCCACTGAGCCATCTCCCCGGCCCTGTTCTGCCTTCTGATCCAGATTGAAAGGCAAGAAGTTCTGTAATCTGCCATCACTCCCCAGGTCCTCACCCACATAAAGACCCTCGTGCATGCAGCACTGCCCCCAGACATCGGACAACTGCTTCACCATTTTCCCGGGTCAGGAGATGGTCAGGTTCTCACTCCTCATGGCCTCTTGCTCCCCTTGAACAACTGTCGTCACAGTTCTTCAACATCATGTTGTCTTTTGCTCTCTCTTTTTGCCATGTACGTAACACCTTACAGGCAATTGGGGGCTCACTTCAGGGGTTCTCAATAACTGGTGCCCCACATGCCCAACCCCACGGTGTTCTTGCCTGCTTGGTGGACTGTCCTTGAGTATTATGACCATGTTCAAACCTCACATTAAGATTTCAGAGGTTTCTGACACAGGGCTATGGTAAGAGCTCTCAACACAAGTAGAAAAATTCTGTGAGATTAACACATGGGACAACCTCTTTCTTCAAAATCTCTTTCTTTAAAAAAAAAATCTTTTTTAAAAGGCAAAATGCACATTAACAATTAGTAGTACCATGAAAATGCTCCAGGAAATAATTAAGTACTTACTTCCTGCAGGAAGGAACTCTAGACCTATAAATTTCAGTAAGGCTGGGGAGAAACTTCCATGCCCGGCAGTCGGGGAGGGTTTGTCTCTCCCAACATGTTTACCTCCTGAAGTCTCACTTGCTCTGTGCTGACACCGTTGCAGTCTGGACATCGGATGCTAATATGACACCAGCCAGAGAAAACACACCTAATGTCGAAAGGCTGGTTTTCAGTTTTGTAGCACTTATTAGAGAGATCAGGAGATAACAAAGAAAATGAAATGTAATGCTGAGCTACTGAGCCGCTAGGGGCCTCTCAATAAGGAGAAGTTACAAATAGTAAAATCACTGGTGTCAGAACAAATACAAAAGAAACATTCTGTCAGCGCGGAGCTTCCCTGGGTCTGTAACTCCTAAGAAAGGAGCCGGCGACAGCTGCTATGGGGCTTCCGTTCAGCTAACACATCTGCTCCCAACAGGCAGCTTTGCGGATGTAGCACAGCAAATGTAGTGTGCTAAGGAGACCTGTGCAAAGACTTCCTTGGCCCACGCCTCCAGAATTTCTAGTGATTGATGCAGCAAGCCCAAGACGGTGCACAATTGGCACTGGGGATGGCAGCAACAACCATGGCAACGGTGGGAGACCTGTGCCAGGGGGAATATGGTGGCTGCAGAAGGCCAGTGACAGAGCCATGTAACAGAGAAGCAGCTCCCATGCCTCCCTCAGATGAGCTGTCTTGGCGGCACACACCTATAGTCCCAGCTACAGGACAGGCTGAGGTGGGAGAAATGCTTAAATGCTAAGATTTTTTTTAAGCTGGGACTTCTGGAGTCAATACTAGCCTAAAACTTTAGTAATCCTTACAAGGAGGCACCCAACAAATACTGTTACAATACAAAGGTCAAAATAGGTGATAGAATGTATAGAGAAGACAAACCCAGAATTACTGGGGGAAGAGAGGCAAAACTCTTCAGACAAAATAAAACACAAATACAGTGATCCACCTGTGTTCAGCATCCCAAAGGGCTGGGTTACAGGTGCACACCACCACACCCAGTCTCAATCACCTTATCAGTGCGCTCCAGGGGCAGGGCTGGTATGGCACCCTGAGATTGGACCCTGACTGCTGAGTCTGCCTAAGCAGGTGCTTTAATCCACTGAGCTATTTGGCCAGCCCTCAACCATTTTCCTTTTTGCATTTTTTAAGCATCTGTCAGTAATTTAAGTTGGAGTATAGATGAACATCATGAAAAGTAAAGACATGCTCCCACCAAGTTTCCATCTTTTTAACATCAAAATGACATTAAAATTGATTTCCTGAATGCAACACATATTTTTGTCTGTGTACAAGGACTTGAGAATCTTTCCATGGTCAAAATAATGTGTTGATTGATATGATCTCGTTCACACAAGTCATCAAAAATTGTTAAGCTTATTAAATGGAAATCACTGAGTGTAGAGGTGCTATTGGACAGGACTCTCCTTGGTGAGTAAAGGAACAGCTGCCTGGAAAAACCTTGTTCCAGCTTTTGTTCATGAAGGGGACAAATTTATAGGAAATACCTGAAGGTTTCCTCATTAAAAGGTACTCTTGGTACAAAACTAGTTTAAGAAACAAGAGTTTCCATATAGCTATGACAATTTACTATCTCTAACTCATAGTGTGCTAAATGTACTCACACTTCCCAGATGCACAGGTCTCAAATGTGAGACTATGATTGTTTCCAGTGATAAGTTTTTTCTTTTAGGTTCAGATAACCGCCTTTCTCTGGTGCTACCACTACTTGCAATAAGAAGTGTGTCCAAAACCAACCTGAGGACACCTGTCAAAAAATAATGTTTTGGGGCACCAGCCAGATAGCTCAGTGGATTAAAGTGCCTGCTTAGGCAGGCGCAGGGACCGGGGTTCAATCCCTGGCATGCCGTGCCGGCCCTGCCCTCAACTCTAGGGGGCACTGAAGCAGTGATTGAGAGCATTATGGTGGCATGCGCCTGTAATACCAGCGCTTGGGAGGCTAAAAACAGGAGGATCACTGTGAGCCTGATCTACACAGTGAGACCCTGCAGGCCCTGCAGATCCTGTTCTAAATACAGAAAAAAAAAACCAGAGGAAGGGCAAGAAGGAAAGGGGACCCGTGAAGAAGCAGGATGCGAGCGGCCCTCCACAGTGAGTGTGGTCTGTTCTGCACTGACAGAAATGAAGACTAAAAACAGGAGAAGCAAATGGGAAAAGAAAGACAGATACAATCATCAGCCATTCTTAATATTTTAGCTTTGATAATAAAATTTTTAAGTAAGTGGGTATTCTAAAAACTATTGCAACAGAAAATTTATCTATTTAGACTAACAGTGGCAGATATTTCGAAGCTTAAGTCCTCCAAACAACTTCAAAAGAAAAAAATAAATACTTCACCATCACTGTAAAAGGCAAAACAAACAAATTAAGTAATTTTCATATTTTAGATTTACATTAATGACTCTGCAGCTATATTTTTACATTGAATAGTATAATTTTGTGTTGGGACTTAATACATCAAAATTTCTTATGCATTTATGACAGGTAGCAGAGTTTTGTCTGTTTTCTGGGCTTGGAATGTAATTTAATAAACAAGTTTGTAATCGTCAAAGCAACCAAACATTCTTTAACAACAGAATAGAAGGAAAGATGATAGCTTACATAAGGGACTCCTACCCACTGAATTACAAAAAGCAGCTGACTAACAACATAAGAATTAATTCTGGATGCTCAGCCCTGTTCTGATCACGGGGGTGTCACTCCAATGCCTAGGCCACGGTGTCCCTAATCAGAGTACATCTGAAGTACAGTTGGAAGCAGTGAACCTTCTTCGTTGCTACCAAGAATCTTTGGATGGTCAGAATTTCTTGAAATTTTCATGCAAATTGTAGCAGCTTGTTAATTTCTTGGGGGAAAAAAAGGGGCTAAGAGGTTGGCAATGGTTATGTTCAATCCAAAGATCAGTTTAGCGATATAGCTATACCAACAACACTAACTCCTTCAATTCATGAACCTAGATTTTCATTTCACTAATTTACACATTTTAATTTCTATAATCTTTCAAACTTCACAGTAAACATATTTGCATTTATATCAAATTCATTTATAATTATTTCTGATACAACAGTACAATGAAATTGCCTTAATTTCAGATTGTTGATTGAAAATGCACTTTTCCTTTGTGTTCTGTTATGCGACAGTTCACAAGCGGGTCTGCTCACAACTTGGTCCACCAACGCAAGTGTTCAGTGAGATCCCCATTTCATTCACGGGACCCTATATCACGTGGTGAGTGCACTGTGGCCTCCTCCATGTGTCAACACATGCATGCCAGCTTCCTGCTCTGACACGGAGGCGTGCCCTCCTCCAGTGGAGGTCACAATCACAGGAAGATCTGTGCAAGTCCTTGTGACAATTTTTTGTGTGCTTTTAACACAAACTATGCTGTACCATATAAAGCAACTCAGCATAGTTCCAAAGAAAGTGCAGAGCAAGCACGATGGCAAAAATACATTTGCATGCTCACACTAATTTGAGTTTCTATTCCTTTGTTTAGTGAAATTTTGTATCATTTCTACTGGTACTTTGTCATTACTATCTTGTATTCTTTAAAAAATAAAATAAAGTGGAGAGTAGAAATTATAGTGACAAGAATATGCACAGCAATAATGAGGGTGCCAAAAATGTCAACAAGGAAGTTGGTAAGAATGTGCACTGCAATACACAAGAAAGCACACAGGAATAATGAGGGTAATGAGAACATACACAGGAATAATGAGGGTGATGACATACACAGGAATAATGATGGTGATGAGAATTTGCACATCAATAATGACGGTGACCAAACGTGCACAGCAACAATGATGGTGGCAAGAACCTGCACAGCAATAATGAAGGGGACAAGAATGAATGCAGTAATATTTTGGGTGACAAGAACATGCACATCAACAATGAGGGTGACCAGAAGACATACATCATCAACATTCAAGGCGGCAAGACGAGCACAGTCGTAATCAGGGTGACAAGAACACACACAGCCATAATGATGTACAGCAAAATAAAAGTAAATCGATTGTAGAGCAAGAATTATAAGAAGGTTTGAAAGAAAACAGACATTGAGTTCAAGAAGAAAATTAGAGAGGTGTGAGCATGGCATTTGTGCAACTGGTCCAGCCTTGGCGTGCAAGCCAGAGAGGTCAGCAGGCTCACCAGGCTTCAAGAACGAAGATCCTAAGACCCGATGTGGCAAAGGAGTAGCAATGTCACCCAAGCAGAACGCACAAGTGCTGGTGGGGAAGACGCTTTGCTGCCTGTGGCTGAGTGAGAAGCCACTGGCAGGCGGCAGCCTCGGTGAAGCAGTGATGTATGAAAAAGTCATGCAGCTATACAGTGGCCCAGTGTAGGGGAGCCCCTATGTGTGCAAGTGCCAAATTAAAGTCAGTACAGGGTGGCTTGATAAACCACAAAGGAAGTGACATCCACAGTGCGAGAAGACACGGGAGGCTCCTAGATCCAAAAAGGCCAGTGCAGAAGCCCGCACAAAAGAACTCGAGAAATTGACAAGGGCAGAAGGATACAAAATGGGCAAAAAGCATTCAACTGCGAACAAACAGGGCTCTTCTTGAAGATGATGCCAAGCACAACCCAAGCAGCACAATGTGAAAAGGCACTGCCGGGACACAAGCCCACAGAGTCAGTGGACCCTTCTGCAACGCCAAATGTGAGCACTGACCTGCAGACCAACCACCACTGGCGCACCATCCCCAGACCCTTTGTGCATTCAGGGAATAAAATATGAACAAGGACAAGGGGCCACTGGGAAGCTTAGGTCACGAGGGAGCTGAGTCACATGGAGCTGTCCATAGAATGGCTGTGTGAGGCCCTCTCACCACCATTAAGAAATAGCTTTCTGACAACCAGCCTAGAAGATGCCTTCTTCGGATAGCATGCCCTGCCACACCACCAGCATCATAGGAACTGAGTACTGCTTCATAAGGGCCAAGTCCCTCCCCACCATAACACGACATCTCTTCTGCAGTCCACAGACCAGTGAGGGATCTGCAACTTCGAGAAGCTCTCCCACAAAGGCATTCTTGACGACCTGTTTTAATGTTACTGAAGAGACAATCTTGACCCTGAAAGAGTCCTGGAAGAAATATGTCACTGTCCTGCATGGCCTCAACCTCACTACCAAAGCCTGGGAAGGTGTCACTTCCCTGACCGTAAAATCAGCCTGGAGGAAACCATGGCCAGAATATGTCTCTAAAAAGACTTGCAGGACCTGATGCACAGGTGGTGGAGGACACTGTGTCCACACCAAGAGAGTGGGTCTGGACCTCAATGGTGCAGACAGGAGCATGCTGAGGACCACAGGGAGGAGCTGACCACGGAAGAACTTGCTCAGCTTCAGTAAGCACCAGAAGGGATGTTGAGGAACACCCGCCGAGGAAGAGGAGGATGGGGAGGAGGGCAGCAGAGGAGATAAAACCCACTGTGGGGAAATGAACTGAGCGCCAGGACCTCTGTAACTGTAATGAAGTGTTTAATGTGATAAGCCACACATAGCATGGTCTCTCATTTCAGAGTGATACACAGCACAGGAAAAATACAAGTAACTTTAGACAGTTTTTTTCATTAAAAATTATCCTAAGGCTAAGACAGCAGAGAGGAAACCCTAAGAAGATCTTCCCAGTTCCCTTATGGAGGGAGACTTTTTCCAAACAATACCCTCCTCACCCACCTTCCTGTCTTCCATTCCAGAAGCCACCCCAAACAAAGGCAGTGTTGCTTTTCTTCACACCTTAAAGTACTTTGTTTCATATTTTTATAGTTAAGAATTGTATGTGTGGTTCAGAATGGATTAAGTTTATTTACATTGATCCTTTTAGGGAAACTTGATTTACAAAAAATTCACTTCATGACCAGAGCTGTGGAACAATCAAGATCCTGAACAGACATACCACTGTATAATCTGGTATCTGTAACTTTGGAGAACTCATTATTTCTGATTTTCTCCTAGCTGATTCCTTGGATGATTGATACAAAAGCATGTCATATGCAATGCAAAACAGTTTGCTTTCGCCCGTTGAAATGCCTTTTATTATTCTGTAATAAATAAATAACAAATTGTACTCATTGCTACCTATAGTAAAATATGGAATATAAATGGATCCTGAGATCAGGAATGGGAGCTTTCAACCTTTTATCAAGAAGAATATTACTGGGTTTAAGAACTCATCCTCCATTACCGGAAGAGAGAAGGCAGAAACAAAGTCAGCCATGCTCAGTATTTAATATTTCATGAAGGGGTAAAGTTATATACTGGAGAAAACATAACTTCTTTAATAAATGACGCTAGGAAAACTGGCTATCACACGCAGAGTTAGTTAAACTAAAATTAAAATGGCTCAGAGATCTAAATGTAAAAAGAGACTGCTGGAAAAACAATGGGTAAAACTCTTGAAGACACAGGCAAGGGTTTTTTGGAACAGAGTCCCAGTGACACAAACATAATATGAAGAATTAACAAATGGGGTCGTATCAAATTTAAAAGGCTTCTGCACACTAAAAGAAACAATGAACAGAATGAAAACATGACCTACGGGATGGGAGAAAAAATTCTGCCAGCTATTCATAAGTCAAAGGACTAATATCTAGAATATATAAAGAACTCAAAAAATTAGGCTCCCCCCTTAAAAAAAAAGATCCACTCAAAACATGGACAACTGAAATGTACAGGTATTTCCGAGGAGAAATGGCTAATAAACATGTAAACAATTTCAGCATTGTAGGCCATTAGAGAAATGAAAATTTAAACTACAATCAGACAGCATCTTACCTCACCATCTTACCTCTTGATGGCTGCCATCAAGAATTGTCAAGGATGTGAGGAAAAGGAATTCTTTTATGTAGTTGGCAGGAATGGAAGGTAGTGCAACCGCTGGAACCCAGTGCAGGGAGCCCTCCACACACCACAAATAGAAACTCTTTGACCCAGCTATTCCCTTTGTGAACATCCTCCACAAAAAGCTAGAGTCACCATGCTCAAGGATACATGCACAGCTTATAAAACTACATCTTGGAAACATCACATCTCTCCTTTAGCAGGTGAACAGATACAGAAAATGCAGAACTTGTGCACATGCAGTGTTCTGCCACACAGAAAGGAAAGTTTGGGATCACATGACATTTAGGTCTTCACTGATGTGACTTGAGAGCACAAGTCGGTGAACTCAGATGTGTTCTTTGTAAAATTCTAAATATAAAATCAAGTAGATATGATAAAAAACAAAAATGGTTCTCTTACTTCAATGAAAAAACAGAATTTCCCAGCAAAATACTTAGAGAATAACTATGGTTAATACACTGTGTATCATGATCTTGAAAGTTGCCAGAATGTCGGATGGACTAAGACAGGCTTAAGGCTGAGATATCATGCTGTTTACTTTTTATAAGAAACTGTCTTCCACTCTAGAAGAAAAAGACAGGGAGGGGAGAAATAGAAGATAAGTGAATAAGAAGCTGGAAGAAATTCAAACTGCCCAGATTATCTGTGCCATTGTTTCAAAAATACTTTAAAATAAATAATAATTTGCTCATTTACACTTCTAGTTGCTTTGGTTCACCAAAAAAGAAAGTTTTGCTCTTGTATTTGTTTCTTCTTTTGTAAGAGAGAATCAACTTCTACTTACGACTTGTACTCTACATAACATCCTGGCAACTCTTTTAAGATCATGAAACACAGTGTATTACCCAGTTATTCCCTAAGTATTTTGTTTTACTTTTCATTGAAGTAAGAAAACCGTTTTTGTTTTTATCATATCTACTTATATTATATGTAAAATTTTAAAAAGAACATATCTTCTGTTTCTAATATGTTGGACTTTTAAAAAATACAAGAACATGTATTTTCTCCAGTTCTTTTTCTGCATATAATGACAATAATGTGGTTTCCATGCTTATTCTATGAATATGCAAGAGCACATGAAATGTTTTGTATATTGCACCATTCTTCCATGATTAAAATGGATCACGTTTGATCATTAGCAGTGTATAATTAATTTGAATTTTGCTGCACTCAAACTGCTAAGATTCTGCTGAGGAATCTGCATTGATATTCAAAGGCTTGGGAAATAGGGTGGAGTTTCGACTTGGTCGGCTCTGAGACCCACACAGGACTGCAGTACACTTCTAGCCGCACGTGGGTGGGTTACAGGGGTGGGCAGCCCCCGAGTCCATGCCCTTCTGGGCTCCTCTGCTGCACCGAGCCTGGGCCACGGTGAGCTAGGCGTCGTTGTTCCACAACACACTTCCTCCACAATGTTTCTGCCCTGCGGTCAGCAGATCACAGACTAAGCCACACCAAATGCACTGCTCTTCATTTAACTTGGAATCACAGGCACTGCATCCTTCAGTGCAAGGCAGCTGATACATAAGGGGCAGATATTAATTCATACTTTCTCTGTCTTCTGAGGTCTTTGTCTAGTTCTGCTGTGAAGATAACATTGACACGTTGGATTGAGTTTACAAGTACTCTTCCCTTCTCTTCCATTTTTTGAAAGCGCTTCTGGAAGACTCGTGTGGACTTCGTCCCTCAGCATTTGGTAGACTCACTAGAGCGGTCCTGCAAATCTCATTTCCCTCTCTGGTCCTCCTGTTAGGTACGAGCGTGTCATCTGTTACTGCGACTTTACTTTCTGTATTTAAGACTTGATTGCCCTATTCTTATGTCACTGATGCTTTCTTCTGCCAGTTAAATCTGCTGTGGAATGCTTTCAGTGAATTTTTCCTTACAAAAATATGTTTTACTTCAGAATTTTGCTCTTATTCCTTTGAAATAAACTTTATCACTTTAGGCATTACTTAGATCTCTACACATTATCTCTTTTAATTTTTTGAATGAATTTAAAAGTAGTTTATTTAAAGCCCATACCTAGACTTCTTCAGAAACTATTTCCACGGCTGATTTCTTCTTGCCCTGAATACAGTTCACTTCATCTTGGTTCTTGTTTGTCTCATAATCAACTGCTCAAAACAGGACATTTCAAATAACCCAACATGCCATATTTGGGAATGTCTTTTCTTCCCCACAATTTGTGCATCAATTTCTCTTTATTGTGTTTGATGATGTTTGCTTAGTGGCTTCCTCAACAAATTCCACAAAGTTTATTTTCTTTGTTGTGCTTGCCACCAACAGGTCTGCTATATCATTCCTGGACCAGAAAGACACTTCCTTAAATGCTGAGAAGCGACAGGTCAAAACCCATGCCCTAGTGCTCGTAAGCATGCCAGATGCTTGGTTCAGAGTCAGAGCGCACAGGTGTGAGTCTGCTGAGCCATCGCTTGCTCTGAGGCAGAGAGTGAGGGCAGGGGCACACGTGTGGGCCAGCACAGGTCGCTTCTGCTCACACACGCAGCACTGAGCATGCCCACAGACCTGCCAGTTGCCCTTCTGCATGGAGCCTCCTACATGCCCATGAATGTGCTTGATCTGTGTAGCTCTTCCTTAGGAACATTGCATTTCTGATTTCCCTTTAAACATTTTGAACACTTGTTCATCCTATTTTTTTGTTCGATCTCAGGCAGATGTTTTCAAATGACAGTTTTTAGTAAACGCCACTGGAGACCATGGTATTTGCCTGGGCAAGGCCCTACTTCAGGTCAACAGTGGCTTCCTAGGAGCTGCCAGGCAGCTGGATGATGACAGCTCTCTGGCAGTCTTTACAGCAGTCCATTCTGCATCCTCCACCAGTTCTGAGGCTGTCAATTTGCACCATGACTAGGGTGGGGGTGGGGGTAAGGATATCACAATGCTACCGAGGAAAACATGAAAATAGGGTTAGTGAAAATGTCACAAATGGTGAACTTACCAAGACTGGGCCACCTTACCTGATTGGCTGTTAGTGATGTTACTGTAAAATTCTGGTTAATTTTCATATTTCTGAAAAATCTGTCAGCTTTTGTCAGCACTCTCCATGATTTTACGGAGGATGTAGGTTTGCAAGTCCTTATTTCATCTTCCCCATAATATTTTAGAGTCTATAATATTCCAGAAGGCATGACATCAGCATGCCTCTGGGCCACACTGAAATGTGAGTCATAAAATATTCTTATATTTTAACAAATAATTTTCACTTTTCATTATTCATCCATGTGATGCATTTCATTATGTAAAGTTTAACAGTCAATACATTTATGAATTAATTAAGTGAGATATATATGCATCCATATCAATTTTTTTGAAAAAAGAATCTAACCCTAAGCCAGGCACAGTGACGCACACATGTGAATGGGAAGCAGAGACAAGAACATCAAAAGGGCAAGCTGAGCCTGGACAACTCAGTGAGACCCTGGCTCAGAGCAGTAAAATAAATAAATAAAATAAAGGTGGCTGGGGGAGCAGTTCATTGAGGGAGAGAGAGGCAGAGTTGGGAGGGCAGAACCCACCACGCCTCAGTCATCCAGAGCTGTGTTGTCCTTTTAGGTGCAGCTACTTCACATGTGAATCCTTTAGCACTCCACATCCCTGCCATCGGGATCACTGTCCCGAGAGCACCACTCCAGCACTAGCACACCCACCTTTCCCCAGGTCTACAGAGAAGATGTGCACCTAGCTTTTCACACCATTGCCTCAGATGCTGCCGTGAAATGCTGCGCTGTCACCAGGACGTATCTTTGCCTCAGCCCTTATCTGAGGGCATGAAAGACTCTTTCGTGAAAT
This sequence comes from Ctenomys sociabilis, assembly GCA_004027165.1. NCBI lineage: Eukaryota > Metazoa > Chordata > Mammalia > Rodentia > Ctenomyidae > Ctenomys > Ctenomys sociabilis. The sequence goes on along the minus strand of PVKA01005005.1, from coordinate 38,362 downwards.
TCTCTTTTGATAAATAAAATGAATTATAACCTGTGAGAAGAACTGACAGGCAGGCATGAGACTGGTCTTTAAGGCAGGGCTGCACGGAATGTGTTCTTGCCGCTGCTTCCTGCGTGGGCCGAGCAGCCTTCCCGGGCCCACAACATGGTGAGCAGGGGCGATAGTGCCCCTGGCCCCAAGGCCCTTGCCACGGGACTCTGCCCGCACACCGCAGTTGTGCTCAGCAGAAGGTCCGAGTTGCCCGTGATGGGACTCACATACAACAGAACGCTTGTGAGAGCAAAAACAACAAGAGCACCATATGGATTTCACACAGTGGGCTCCGCCACCTAGAAATCTCCCAGGAAATTATGAATTGCGGGTCACCGATCATGGGTTCAAATTATTCACTTCATTTCTCAAAATACATCAAAGAAGAAATGAGATTATAAACTCCAATGAAACTAAAAATATTTCAACCATATTCAAATATTGAAAACTATTCAATAGCAAACGTGAATAAGAGGTGGCAGCACCGGGCAGGAACACAAACTAGCTCAGTGCAGGCAGCAGCCTGGCGAGAGCTGGACCTCCAAAGAGGAGCACAGGCTCCTGCCAAGGGCAGCTGCTGACTTCCAGTACTATCTTTCCTATGTGGGCCTAACAGTGCCGCCCTGCTGTTCGGAGATTAGAGATGGCATTCTTATTAAATACTTCATAGTAGGGGTCTGGGGACACAGCTCAGCAGAATAAGCACTTGCCTGGCAAGCTCTAGGGTCTGAATTTAATTCCCAGTTCTGCAAAAACAAAACAAAAAAAATCTCTAGGCTGGGAAGTTAGCTCAGTAGAGCAAGCACTTGCCTGGCAAGTGCAAGTTCCTCAGTGCAATCTCTGGTACTTCAAGAATAAATAAATAACATAAATACTCCACAGTATGTGGTGCCCTTGCTGTTTTCACCTGTGCTCCACCTCTCAAGTGGCATCACAGCGCAGGACACCTGATCAGGGAGAACAGGGAACCTCGTCTGCCTACAAGCAGGACAGAGGCGGCCGTCCCGCACCGCTCCCACAAGCATTTCTTCAGACGCGCAGTACATCTGAACTCAGCTCCAGCCTGTGACACTGAACACAATGTTCAGGAAGCCAGACAGCTGGAGAGTGGTCCTGAAAGCCCCAACTTAAATACGTAGAGGGTGGAGAAGCCAGGCTTCCTGGTATCTTACTCCTCAGCCTTCTATCTGGTAGAAGGCTGCGATGCAGCCATTTATAATTATCTATGTGAAGATAAGAGGTGGGGATTTTTCTACTGATGATACATTTAGTTTAGTATTTAATATATCTGAAGGCTTTATACACCCTCCCCACACTCTTATAAACCTTTCCCACACTTTTAAAACACTTCCAATGTGTTTAACCATTTTCTAAACACGTAAGCCTATGTAACTTTATCAACATGCACTGCAAAATCTCACAATATAGTGAAAAATCCATGATAAAATAATTAAAATTAATATTTTTGAAAACCCACAAAAATCTGTGAAAGTCCAACTGTGATAGTAAAAGGCTACTGTACACCTGTTTAATTTCAGTAGTGTACAAAGCTGCCCCTGTTCACTTTCGTTATTACTCGTCATTTTTGTCACCAAGAGCTATTTCATTATCCATTTAGAGCACGGTAATTCACTGGACAAATGGCTAGAGATCAAGTTTACAGTGTGTGAGAGAGAACTGGCATTCAGAGGAGCAGAGCTTATGGCAGGAACAATAAAAGTTACAGAGAGGGCTGGCCAAATAGATTGAAGGGCCTGCAAGCAGGCACAGGGGCCAGGGGTTCAATCCCCAGGCCTGCTGTGACAGCCCCGCCCCTGGGGCCCACTGAAACTGCAATTGAGACTGGGCTTACAGGTACACACCTGTAATCCCAGCTCTTGGGAGGCTGTAAACAAAAGGATTACTACGAGTCCAATCTAGTAGTGAGACCCTGAACACCCTGTAGACCCTTTCAAGAAAAAAAAGTGACAGGGCAAGCATATTCCTCGTCAACCTCAGCCCTGAGAAGCAACTTGCTGGCTACCACAACACCCTCCCACGACAGGACACCTAAGCTGACATTTTTTTGGGATACATAACAACCAAACTACAGCACAAAGGAAAGCAATCTTCCCCGGGGCTGGCAGGTTGGGGCCACAGTGAGAACTGTGATGAGAGTGTGACCTCACACACGCCCTGGCCTGTTCCTCTTGCCTCCTGGCACGCAGACCCTGAGGCTTCACTCCTCAACAGGGCACACAAGAGTGAAAGTCAGAGCAGCGAAACAGAAATGAATGAGTAAGTAACATGAACCATAGAAGAGGACTGGGATACCTACACTCCATGTCTGTAAAGAGCTAAGCGCTGCATCTGTGAGGCAAGAAGATAGCACCAAAGAGCACACAGTAAGAAAGCGATTAGAATCATTCAGCTGATACAGTAAGAAAAATATAGCAATTTAATAGAAATTTGAAAATTAAAGTTGGGAAAATTTCCCAAGTGCTAAAACAAAAGTAAAAGCCAAAGCAGTTAGTAGATTGGGCCTATTCTCAGTTAATATCAGCTAGAAAAGGCCAGAAAGTAATGGGAGAGTATGACAAAAAGCCAAACCAGAACAGCAAGCAGCTGTGATAGTTAATTTCAGATTGACTGACGAAGCAGCGCTTGGAGGAGCACCATTTCCATGGGGAAGATGAGTCTCCACCAGTCAAGAGCAGGCGCCATCTAATGAGCCATGATGGGAAGGAGGCAGAGGAACAGCAAATGCATTCTCCCAGCCTCTCCTCCCACTCTGCCTCCTGCCTCCCCATCACGCTCCTCCTCCTCCACTCCTCCCATTCTTTCTTCTGCTCCTCCTCCCCTTCCTCTCTCCACTCCCCACACCCGAAGGCCCCTTTGCTCACTCTGTGGAAGCTGGGCCACCATTCCTGTCCTGTCCTGGACGTAATTCTCCATCAGTGGACTCGAAAGTGCAACAGCACCTCGCTCCACCTCAGTCCTCTGTGTGCTCAGGCTGTCAGCCTTGGACTGAGTTACACCATGTGCTTCCTACCCTCTGTGCCAGGAACCCGGACTGGGCCACCTGGACTGGCGTGGAGGAGGCCAGCAATGAGTGCAGCCCCCTCTGCAGGGAGGGTGAGACCAGCAGAAGCCCCAGAGAAGGAGGCACAGGGTCTTCTGTTGCTCTAATACAGCGATCTAGAAGGACCCCATGCACTTGTTGGGGAGGGAGGTGAACAGAGAAGCCGGGGTAAGAAGGACAGAGCCAGAGCCTCCTGTGGCAACCGGGGGCCTCGGCAAGGGGAGACCATGGGCCCTGGGCAGGAAGCTGGGCACCACCCTGCAGTGTGCAGGGCAGGGCAAAGGAGTGATGGAAGTTACATTGAACTGGCAGATTTCACTGTATGGTGGTCTCGCCCAAGGAAGGGCAAGTCTGGTCACTCCTTCACCAGGCAAAGAACCAGAGATGGGTGAGGTCCTTTTAATATAGTAAGAAAACGTGGCAAAAACCCTGGTACATTTCAAAGACAGAGGATTTTCATTTTTGGTCTTTTAGACAAATTCTGCGCATGGAACCTGCTATCTACTGTTTAAGTAGACTCCAAAGTTATGTCATTCATTTCCCACTCTGCTCTCACACTAGTCAGCATGTGAAAACCCCAGCTCATTTCCCAACACTTTTTTTTTTTTTTTTAGAACCGGGGATTGAACTCAGATCCTTGTGCTTGCCAGAGAAGCGCTTATTCCACTGAGCCATCTCCCCAGCCCTTTGAGACATCTCCCCAGGCCCTCCATTTCCCAACCCTTGCAACTCCCTACAGAACACATGGGCATCTAGGGCAAGCTCAGGGAGAAGAGAAAGGCTCTTCCCCATGCAGGGCAGTGGTCACTGAAGCACAGTGTTTCATCACAGGGAGACATGAAGAATGAGGAGCAGACAGCACTCTACAGTCATCTACTTGATTGGGACTAAAGCAGTCTTCCTGGTGTTAGGAGAGCCTAGATGATTATATCAGCAAAACTCACTGAACATATCCATGGTAACAGCTAATTGCATTTGTAGCTTATGAAAATTTGCTATCAGCCTTTGAAAGTGACAAATTGCACAGTCAAGAAAAAATACTGACAAACTGTCTGATCAAAGAAAATCTATTGCCATAAGAATTAATATACAAAGCTCTCACAAAGAGGGTTTGTATGTGGATTTAAGAAAACAGATTATGTATTTCTAAACAGAGCAAATAGCCTTTGCCAGTCAGGGGAGGCATAAGGAGAGGGGAAAATGAAATGGGAAGTTCCCAGCTTAGAATCAGGACTGAAGCAACCCTTTGAGGGGTTACAGGAAATCACCCCATAGCTCATAAAGAGGAGTACAGAGGCTGGAAGTGTATTTCAGAGCTAAAGCGCTTGCCTAGAATTCAAGGAGGTCCTGGGATTCCAGAATCACAGAAAAGTAAATGGGGAAAAATCATCAGAGGAGACTCCAGAATGCATGGTTGGCCTTAAGTTACGACTGAAGCATGGGCCAAGGAGGTAGCACAACAGTGGCAGCACCTGCCGAGCAAGTGCAAGGTCCCGCATTCCATTTCCAATATAGAAGAAAGATTAAAGCACAGCAATATCCATCTTCCTATGATTCTGATTTGGGGGACCAAGACCTCTCAATCATGGATTAAAACCACAAATGAAAAAAGGAAACAGAATGATCTACAACAATGTGGGAACTAAACACTGACTCTTAAATTAATCATTAATGGATCAAGGAAAAATTTAGAAAATACATTGAGACATACAAAAATTCCTAAAGGAATTACTAATCAAATCATATCCAACAATACATCAGAAGACTTAGAGGCCTAAGCAAATGGGACTGATTCGTAGAAAGTTATAAGAAAACTGGTACAGGGTTTCAGGATAAGGAACACAGAGAAAGCAGTACTAAGAAGGAAATAGAGTCATAAACACATTAAAAAGAAAATATAAATAACTCAACAGTCTACATTTAGTTATCCAGGAAATGGAAAGACGAGATAACCCCTGGGGAAGCAAGGGGTAGGAGACAGTGAAGACAGGTGCAGAGACAGGAGCACAGACAGACACGTGTAAAGTAGAAAGCCAGCGACACTAACAGTTCTTCAAAAAGATCCACCAAATCAACTAACTTTTAAGTACTTTGATTTAGAAATAAAAACTTTTCAAATAATTAAATCAAAAGTGAAAACGGAGACATTAAAATTAATTTACTGAAACGGAAACGTACCACGCAGCGCCCGCAGCCCATGCAGCGGCACTTGGTACCTGGGCGCGTGGGAGGCTTCCGGACACGCTCCACTTTTCGAGGCGCGATCAGGCCGAGGCAGAAACCTCGGAAGACCTCGCTGCTGAGGAGACTCCATCAGAGCCCGAGCCTCCAGAACACAAATCTGGGGCCGGATGCTTTCCCAGAAAATTCTAGCGAACTTTGATAAAAAGAGTTACTGTCAATCTTCTCCACAATCCCTGAAATTCCAGAAAAGGCGGAACACGTCCTAACTCAGGATTTTTCTGATGCAAAAATGAGACAGACACTACAAAAAAAGAAAACTGCAAACCAATATCCTGTATGAATAGAGATGCAAAAATCCTAAAGGAATTACTAATCAAATCATATCCAACAATACATCAGAAGACTTAGAGGCCTAAGCAAATGGGACTGATTCGTAGAAAGTTATAAGAAAACTGGTACAGGGTTTCAGGATAAATCCTAAAGAGATTTGACTGACCTTGGCAGATACACAAGTTACATTTCTTGTTATATATGCTCTATCTTGGTCTTTACCATCCAGCAGAAGAGTATGAAAATGAGGTATAAAAAGTAAAGCCATATTAATATGCTGAGCTGTAAAAGGCTCAAGTCAACAACTTCTGACATTGCCAGTCCTAAGGATAACCCACTACTATTGTGGACTACTGGACTATATTGAAATATTGTGCTGAATTCATGTACCTACAATAATTAAATGACAATGGATAGCCTTCTCTGACAAAGCTAAAGAAAAAAAGTTGACACAAATGAAAGACCATTTTGTATCTGTATGTTCAAAATGGTAGGGATAGATGTATAGCTACATTCTCTTAATTCAGTGAATAGAAAGATTTGTACTAATAGTGTTCGTGGACAGGACATCATGTCTGAATCTCATACAATTGTTTAGTTTTGCCAGAGAAGGGTATTCCACTGTCATTTAAATATTGTAGGTATGTGAATTCTGCAAAATATTCCAATATAGTCCAGCAGTCCATAATAGTAGTTAGTTTTCCATAAGACTGGCAATGTCAGCTCTACTATTTATACTTCATTTTTATACTTTCTGCTGGATGGTTAAGACTAAGATAGAGCAAGACCTATGTAACAAGAAATGTAACTTGTGTATCTGGTAAGGTCAGTCAAATCCCCTCAGGATTTATCCTGAAACCCTGGACCACAATTTGTAGAATCTTTTTCAGTGTCAAAATTCTTAAAATAAATAAATAAAGGAGATTTACAAAATAAAAGAGAAATCAACATATAAAAACAAATCAGTGCAATGCAGCACAGTGACAAAATTAAGGGGGAAATCAATTCATCCAGCAAAGCAGCAGATGCAGTTCAGCACTTCATGTTAAAAACTAGGAATGAAGATGAGGACTTCAAATGAAAAACCCCACAGTGAATATAATAATGAAGAACAAGTGTTTCGTCTGCTATCATTAAACAGACAAGGATACCCACCTGCTTCTGTCCACTGCAGTGCCAGTATTTCTAGCCAAAGTAGTTATTAAAGAAATAAAAAACTCAAAATGCATACAAAGGAGACCTCCAGACTACAATAGGATTCCAAATGCACCAGTCAAAACAACTATCATCAAGGATTGAAAAACTAACCCAATGAATGTTAAAGGATGCAGGGGGACAGAAAGCCTTCCACCCTGCTCGCAGGAGTAAGGAAACTAGTATGGGGGTTCCTCAAGACATGGACAGAACTCCCCCTTACTCAGCTACACCGCTTGTGGGCCTGCATCCACACCAATTGACATCCACACGGGATGCAGGACCTGCTCAGCACACACTCCACGACAAAGTGCACAGCAACCGAGACGTGGAGCCAACCTGAACGCCCATCTGCAGATAAGCGGAAAGGAAATGCGAGAGACGAGCACAATGGAGGGTTCGTCTGCAGTAAGCAAGAAATAGTTTTTGCCATCTGTAAGCCAATGGATTGATCTGAAGACCACAGGATAAGCAGAACTGGCCAGACTGAGGGACAACTATTGCATCCTTTCCCTAATGTAGAATCTAAAATCGCTGGCAAGTGAAAGTAGATGGGAAACTCCTCCTCCACAGGGCAAAAGAACGAGAGGGCCAGGGCATGAGGTGAGTGTGCAGAAGGTGGACAGCAGCCAAGTGTGCCACACACGCTGAGGCCATGGGACATTAGCGGAAGGGCCGCGCAGGCGGGATGATGGGGGTCAGTGCAGTACACATCAGAATATGCCTCGTGCGCATACGGATCTGCACTGGAAGCCAATAGTATAAAAGGGTGAAGAAAGGGAGACTCACTTTTTAGAAGTGCACAAACTAGAAAAAAAGAACAAAATTCTGTTTTCATAAATAACATGAACCTATATTTTAATATGTTCTAAAGATTACAAATGCACACAATCAGAACAAATGAATTCAGTATGTTATAACTACTAAAAGAAAACAAGGGGGCCAGGGAGACAGCTCGGAGGTGTGAGCACCTGTCTGGCAAGTAAGAAGACCAAGTTCAAGCCTCCATGCCACATGCCGTGCTGGCCCTGGAACACTAGGTGGTGCACTCCTGTGATCCCAGTGCTGGGGAGGCTGAGGCAGGAGCTCACTAGAGTCCAAGTTGCATGGTGAGACCTTGAACTAAATTAATTAATTAATTAATTAAAAGAAAGCATGGGAAGAAGCATTGGGGCAGTAGGCTGCACGACAGTTATGACAATGTAGTCTAGGCATCAACAAAGGAAAGACATAATCTGGACCACACTAAAATTAAAGGCTTTTGCGTATCAAAATATGCCATTAAACTAGATGTAGTGAGATACACTATGATCCTAGCACTCTGGTATGCTGTGGCAAGAGGATGGCAAATTGGTGCCTATGCTGAGCAGTTCAGCAGGACTTTCTCTCAATTAAGCAGCAAATAAATAAATAAACACAGACTGGGAATGTAGCTAAGAAGGCCCTGGGTTCAACCTTGATTGGTACACACACACACACACATACACACACACGCGCGCGCGCGCACACACGTGCGCGTGCACACACACACACACAAAGACACTTACAGAGTAGGAGAAAATATTCACAAGTCACACCATCATACATTTGATAGTGAGTTAACTCCTAAAATATTTAAAAACTATTCCTGGTCGCCTATAGAAACAGGGGAAAGGACTTAAGACTGCTAACAAAAATGTAGAATGCCAGGGTCCTACAGAAAGCAGCATGATGGTTTCTCAAAAAATTAAACTGCATTTACTATACAGTTCCTCCATTCCATCCAAAGAACGCGAAAGAAACAGGTGCCCAGGCAGATGTTTGCATGCACAAGACCGAGTAGACTCAAGCGAGAGAACAAGAGGTAGAAGCGACACAGGTGTGCAGTGACCACAGCATGGGGAGAGGACGTGTGTGGCCGATGTTCAGCGCTGAAGCCCAGGAAGGGCTTTAGAGACCAGAAGACTGCTCTGCGGGATGCCCCGAGGTTAATGTGCAAAGAAGCTGTGATTCTGGGCAGAATGGAGGCCTCCCCTCCCACACACCCTGCCCAGGGGACCAGGCCAGTTCCAGAATGGCCCAGCGATGCCCCACACCTGGATGCCCATGTCAGTCCCTCCACAGGACTCACCTGGGCTGCACAGATGTTCCCCGGGGATCCTGTCTGGCAAGTAAGAAGACCCGAACACTGGGTGGTACACTCAGCCATAGCTTGTGTCTAGTCATCCCCCAAACTCATGCAGTCACGGGGCGGACTTGTAGAGTTTGTGATTAACTCGTGATCCACTGGGATTATGGGTGTGAGTGCTGCTGGGATTACCCAGCCTGGGACAGACAGCCTGAATGCAACATGAAGGGGACAGACTTGCTCTCGGGTGGCATGTGGCTGTTCCTCATTTTTGCTCTCTGTTCTTTGCTGCCACCATGAACAGTTGCTCTCTGCCCTGTGCCACTCTGCCTTGGAACCAGCTGAGGATGGACTGAAACCTCCAGTAACTGAAACTGTGTACTACATAAACCTTTCCTTCCTTAACTTTGGGTGTCAGGTATTTTGTCTCAGCAATGAGGACAAGAGAGCAACTGAGATAGGTCCATGCTGCCTGCAGCACCACCAGCTTGCAGGGTGATTCCCAGAACAGAGGAGGCAAAGCAAGCTCTGAGGAACAGACAGCATCAGATGACCTGCACAGGTGACACACGCTTTGTTTTGAACAGTCCACAGGCCCCACCAGCACTAAGAATCCAAGAAACGCCAGCCTGCTGGGTACTGAGCAGAGAGACAGGCTGCTCAGCTGTCAGCACACTCATTCCCATGATGCATGGCTCCCTCACTCTCGCAGGAGAAGCACGTGCACCCTCTGGCCAGGGCAGGCCTTAGGCTGTGAGCTTCAAGCTCAGAGCTGCAATGCTTGTGTGTGTGCCGCGTGTCTCGCCAGGTCCCAGCTGCAGTCTATCTGCACCAGGACACTCAGAACCGGACACAGTATCACCTGCCTCGTCCTCTCCAGGCAGGGCCACTAACATTCATTCAGGAAGAGGGTGGCTGCTGTGTGCCGCTCCCCAAGAGCTGCTGGCTCTGGGAAGGCCTCCTGCTCCCACAAGGGGTCTCCTCTGCTTTTATGGGTAAGCATGTTTCCATTTATTCTTGATCCTGCTGAATTGAGCACCACTTCTGGGGGTCCAGGCAGCTTTCTTAGTCTGCTCTCCGCGTGGTTTCCTGGGTCACTGACAGCTACAGTCACACAGGCTCTCCCACGTTTGCATGTTTCTTGGCCGTGTGAGCTGAAATCCAGGGGCGCCCTGGAGCACAGCAGTGTCAAGAGCCATTGTCCACAGACCTCCTCCCAGATACCCTAGTTAGGTGTTTTCTATTTTGCTGCCTCCTCTTCCCTACATTTTCAGCTTTCTCCTCTCTTTCCCTCTCTTGGTTTCAGTGTAGGAATTTGAGCTACTCTTAAACTCTAGTAGCTTTGTTTGCTTGGAAGGGCTCGCTGGGTGCCAGCTCTGGGGGTACAGGTGAGGTGCACACACCTGGACATGGTGCTTCCCTCTGGCCTATTTGAATCTACTCTTGTTGATCAGAACATTTTCCAGTGTTATTTTGTAGAGTGTAAATTTGTAAAATAATTGGTTTGGCTACTTTTTAGGATCTTTAACTTTGGATTCCCTAGCCTATTAAATTTTTAATTATAAATACCTGCTTGTTTTGTTTTGGAGGAGACATTTTAATTTTAAGATATTACAATTTAAGCCTTTCCTTTCTCCTGTTTCTCCTCTTTTCCCCCCTCTTATTGCTTAAAAATAAACACTCGTCACAGAGGGCAGAAGCCCAAGATCAAGGTATCTGAGGCTTGGTTCCTCACATGGAACAGAGCAGAAGGGAAAAAGCCAGTTATGTGGTATCTATCACCCTGCCCAGTTTTTTTTTTTTTTTTGGTTAATTGAAAGTAAATCTGCCATCCCAACTTCCCATGCCTCCCAGTAATACCACCAACTAGAAGTCTACTCATGGACAAATCCACAGATGCAATGAGAGCCCGAGGTCCAATCCTTTCCCAAAGGCTGGCCCTCTGCCCACACACTCCTCTGAGGAACACTGTAGCTGCCCACACAATGTTGTATGTGCATATCACCCCTCTCTACAGCCTTCTCATTTTCCCAAACTGATGCTCCTTCGCCCATTAAACACTAATGTCCCTTCTTCCCCAGCCCTTGAAAAGAACCATTCCACTGTCTCTCCGAATTTGACTGTGCTAGGTTTCTCACATCAATGGACTCAAAGAGTGTTTTTCTTTTCATGGCCTCCTAGCAGCAGTCAAGACTAAGAAACAGAGCCTAGAAGCATGTTTTCCTGTCTTTCCCCTGACCATGCTGCCTACAGGCATTTGATCTCCCTTCTAAGTTATCACCCATCAAAACTCAATCATCCATCACAACACTTGGACCGCTGTGCCCTTGGAGTCCCTCACCATTTTGTTGGCCCTGAAATAAGTACACATGTAAGTTTTTATCTGTCATATCCTCCACTCCTAGTGCCAATCTCTGAATCCATCATGATGAGCTAGATGGGACTATGGCAAGGACAACCCACAGTTTCAGTGAGCTAAAGCAATCAGTGTTGCTTCTGTAGGCCCCTATGTTAGGCTGGGAAGGGTGCCACACCACTAGCCCTGCTGCAGGTCTATTGCACTGTGGGCAGGTGACCCAGCAGGCAGAAGACAAGAGCACTTAGAAAGACCTCGTGACCCACTCAGTGCGGGCCTAGAGGGGACTCCCATTATTTCTACAGAAGATCTATGGCCTCCTCTAACAAGGTGGCCATGCCCAGTCAGAGTCCCACCTCAGGTCAGGAAGTACAACTGTAACAGTGATCAGAAGGTGGAGACTAGACATACTTGGAAAAGGATAGTGGTGTTGCTACAGTCACAGCACGACAGTCTGATGACTAAATGTACCTCCATGGATTTTTTAAATTGAATGTTAAGATGGATTCATCAACTCAGACAAGATCTGGCCAGTAACCTCATTTCTGTTTACATGCTGAATAACTTTGCTAAGTTCCTAAGCTCCTCAGTCCTAGTTTTCTCATCTGTAAGTTGCACAATAATGTTTATCTCTAGGACATGTATGCAGATACAACAAGATCTTATAGATGCACAGCACAATACATGTGAACCACACGCTTTGTTCTCATTTTCTATTCCGTGGCCACATGTCAAGCTACTTGTTGCTGCATCTATGTGATGGTATTCCAATGCGTTTGTTTCAAGAGGAGTTCCATTTAATTCCATTATAATTAGTCTCTAATCATAGCTTCTGCATGCTGTGGTGGTTCTTTCTCTTGCTGTAACATGTCATTTTGAAGCTCCTCAAATATTTTATTACCACTTGTCCTCATTCTGGGAAGGCCATTCAACTAGAAGTAGAGATTTGTGCTGCATTTGGTGCACACAGTTGGCCTCAATGGGCCCCAGGATACCAGCACCTGAGCCAGCCTCAGAGCCTACGGGACCTACCACAACGTGTGGACGGCTCCTGTCACCACACGCTGCACAGAGACATAGCCCCATCTCAGGGACACAGCATTTGAGCTAAGAAGGTTACTTCTTCATCTATCTTTGAATTCCTTCTTATTGTCAAACAAAGGCTGTAAAAATGAATGGCAAATTTCATTCAGAAGAATCTCATTGTGATGAAAAAGGTAACAATCAAATGAAGCATTTTAGGAAATGCAACCGAGTGCTGTCGCTAAAAGCCAACAATGTCTTATGAACGTTGGTGAAGAATAAGCCCACACTGAGCAGTAAGCAAGACTAGAGAATACTACTAGAGATTTTAGAAAGGAGTAAGTAAAATTAGAATGAAAATGTAATTAGAAAGCATCAAACAGGTAGTCTCAGCAGCACCACTGAAAAGAAAAAGCAAAAAGAAAACTTTGGAATACTGCATAATTTTCATAGGAATCAGAGCAGCTCTTCCAGGGCAAGGAGACAACTCCCAGCCACCCAATCCACCCAATCCAAGTACAAGACTGTGCCACGCCCCGAGCTGAGCCAACTACTGTGGCCTGTTCCTGCCACAGCCTTCCTCGTGCTCTGTCTGCTCCTCACAGGCACCAGACCTGTTAAAGGCCCCCACAGGCCTAGTCACACACGGCAGGACAAACATATCGCCAAGTGTCTGGGGGTTACTCATCTAGTGTTTAGGAGCGCTTTACCCATAAGTAGCAACTAACATTCTCCTCTTCCTCTTCCTTTTTCAGAGGAAAACAATAATATAATCTAACAGTAGTGATAGTAATAATGTTTTACTAGAATCTGTCATTATTTACAGCACTTGCTTTGGACAAGAAGTAGAAAACAGATTTTTCTGGATTTTTTTTTCCACTAAGGAACTTAAGGTAGAGCAATAAAAGCACAACCATCCCAGGCGTACATGAGGAAAACAGTCCACTTACTATGAAGGGGAAATAAAAAGAATAGTGACATATTCTCTTTCTGAACCAAACTTTTTCCATTCTCCAGCCTCACTCAGCTAATGGCCCTGTCCCCAAGAGTCCTGCTGAGTCAGGTGAGTCAGGTAACCCAGTGCCCTCACCTTGGGTCCTCACCCAAGGACCAACAAACCCCTCCTCTCTCCCCACCCTTTGGATAACAATGATCACTTGGACCAGACTTCAGGAGAAGCCCGTTGGGTCAGCCAAGTCACTCTGCCTTAACCTCCAGGCCACTTCTTACTTTCCATGTACTGATCCCCTCCCCCTTGCTCCTTGGTATGAAATTCCCCTTTCCCTTATTATATGTGGAGTTGGGCTCAGTTCTGTGTTTGCCAGCCTTCTGTGGCTAGGACAAAACATAGCAGGTGCCTCTGGCTTACACTCGTACAGGTCCAGCGCATGGTCAGTTGCCTCCAAGGCAGAAACACCATGGCAGAGAGTGAGGGAGCACAGCTGTGTGTCTCCTCAAATTCAGAGAGCAACATAAAAGAGAAAGAAGGGCTGGCCAAATAGCTCGGCAGATTAAGGCACCAGCACCCAGCACAGGGGTCAGGGGTTCAATCTCCGGGCCTGCTGTGCTAGTCCTGCTCCCAGGATGTACTGAGGCAGCAATTGAGGCTGGGTGTGGTGGCGTGCACCTGTAATCCTAGCTCTTGGGAGGCTGTAAACAGGAGGATCACTATGAGTCTGAGCTAGTAGTGAGATCCTTCCCTAAAATACAAAAAAAAAAAAAAAAAAAAAAAAAAAAAAACCAGGAGAGAGAGAGGAAGAGACCAAGAAGACTTACACTCTCCAGGGCCATGGCTCCTATGCCTCACTCGGTCAATGAGGTTCTGCCTCCTCCTATTCCATTGAGATGATGAAGGTCAGTGGTCTCATACTCCAACCCTCACAATGCCATCACTGGACAACAGCACTGGGGACCCCACCCTCAGTACATAGGTCTTTTGAGATACTCCATATTTAAACAATATAACTGTATCCTAATCTATTTTTTGCTACTTTGACAGGTCCTGAGCAAGACTTTTCTTTAACATATTATTGCCCAGCTTTAGTTTTCACCAGATTCAGACATTGCCCACTGTAACATCATGGAACTCAGATCTGTTAAAATATCAACACCAAGTCCTAGTTTCAGATTTGTTATTTTACTGCTCTGGTGTAAATATGGAGAACTTTAAAAATTGTATTCTATTTATAAATCTATGAAATTGTTTTTGAAATACTAATTAAATACTTACAGAAGACATGATGGGACTTAAAGTTCAACATATTGATAATTGATGGAAAAAACATGCTCCATCTTATGCCTAAGATGTTTGATATTCAGACAGATAGTGAGGTTAAACCCACATGCATATGTTGTAGGGCAATAATAAGCTTCTCTTCTGGAGTGTTAACAACCTAAGTTTGCAGACCAAAAATTAGAGAAAAAGAAGGGCTGCAAAGTCAGCCAACATTTTGGCTCTAGCCTTACAAGGTCAGTAAGGACTCAGGACATAGGAGAACCTGTACTGTAACATCATGGAACTCAGATCTGTCCCACATTTTCTGATCAAGGAGATTATAGGGCCACAGAGGAATGTGATTGATGATGTAGTGTGTGTCTAAAGAGAGTCACATGGAGAGAAAACATTCTCTCAGGCTTTCACAGAGAGCATATTGATCAAACAATGGCCGTGACTCATCCACAAGGCTGACACTGGCAAAGGATGTATGAAGTGTGGTACATAGTTTTGGGACAAGTCCCAAGGGGACTTGACTGACCTTGTCAGATACAAAAGTTACATTTCTTCTTGCTTTATCTTGGTCTTAACCATCCAGCAGAAAAGTATAGAAATGAGGTATGAAAAGTGAAGCCATGTTAATATGCTGAGCTGTGAAAGGTTCAAGTCACCAGATTCAGACATTGCCAATCCTGTGGATAACCCATTATTATTGTGGATTACGAACTATATTGGAATATTTTGCTAAATTCATGTACCTACAATATTTGGATGGCAATGGAATACCCATCTCTGACAAAACTAATTAAAAAGTGATATAAATGAAGGACCATTTTGTATCTGCATACACAAAATAGGTAGGATAGATATATAGCTACTTTATCTTAATTCAATGAGAAGAAAGATTTGTACTGCTAGTGTTTGGCCAGGATATCATGTCTGCATCCTGTGCTATGAATGACTACTACAAAGACAACAATGTGTAATGTACTAATTGAAATTCTCCTACCAACCTGTTTTGAAGCTGTCTCATTGCAATGTTTTTCTCAACAAAATTAATAAAAAAAGACATATGGAATAAAATGAAATGCAAAAGTATGCTGTAGAGATTGACTTTAAGATACCTAAAATTATCCCTCGTCACTTTGCTGGTAGAAGAAGTATTCCTTCACAACCTTAATGTGTCATCAAAGAATGGCATGTGAACACAGATCGGAGGAGTTTGGGTGGTCTGTACCTTTCTATCGGGATTATTCATTGAGATGAATGAATTGCAGGTTGTCTCTTCACTCTTTTGGTAATTTCTTTTACTGTGCAAAAGCTTTTTAATACGATGAGATCCCAGTTGTTGATTGTTTGTGGTATTACACAAGCCACTAGGGTAAAGTCTTTATCCATATCCAAGTCTTCAAGAGTGGTGCCTCATCTGTCTTTCAGCAGATGAAATGTTCCTGTTGCAATACTTAGATCTTTGGTCCATTGTGATTTGAGTTTAGTGCATGGTGACATACATGGGTCTATTGTCGACCTGTGGAAAACCAGTTATTCCAGCATCATTTATTAAAGACGCTATCTTTCTTCCAATGAACATGTTTGACTTCTTTGTCAAAGATAAGGTGCTTGATTGTGTCTGAACTTATTTTCTTTACTTTCTGATCTGTTCAATTGATCTTGAGTTCCAATTTTTTTTTTCAGTACCATAGTGGTTCTATTAATTTTATTAAGAAAATAGTAGCAATGTGACAGTTTCAAAACAGGTTAGTAGGACAGTTTAATACATTGCATATCATTGTCTTTGTAGTAGTTATTCATAGTACAAAATGCAGACATGATATCATGTCTAAATAATAGTTCAAAACGTGCTTCTCACTGAACTAAGAGAAAGTAGCTGTATATGTATGCTAACTATTTTGTGTACATATATATCACAGTAATTCTAGTATAATTTCAAGTCAGGGATTGTGATGCACCCTGCTTTGCCTTTGTTGCTGGAAATGTTTTGCTACTCTATGTCTTTTCTGGTTCCAAATAAATTTTAAGAACGTTTTGTTTAGTTCTATGAGGTACACTAATGGTATTTTAATTGAGATTGCATTAAATCTATGTAACAATTCTGAGTGTGGCCATTTTTCCTTTTGATTCTTCCTACCCATGAACAAGGGATTTTTCCATTTTCTGATACTCCTCTTTGACCTCTTTATTCAGAGTAAGTAGTTTTCAATATATAGATCTTTTACTACTTTTGTTAGATTTATTATATAAATAATTAAGGAATTGAAAAAAATTAGATATCCTCTAAATTTAAAAACCCAATCCATAATGGGCATCTGACATGAGCAGATACTTCTCAGAGAAAGGAAGTACACATGGCAAGTAAAGACCTGAATAAGTGGTTGACATAACTGACCATCCAAGAAATGCAAGTTACCGCAACACTGAGATTTCATCTCACCCCAGGAAGAATGGCTATCATCAAGAAATCAACTAACAACAAATGCTAACAAGGCAATGGGGGGAAAGAAACCTTCTCCACTGTGGAAATCAGTGTGGAGACCCCACCAAACCCAGGATTCGTGGTCCCATTTGACCCAGCTATTCCCCTTCTGGGTACTATCCCAATAGAAATAAAAGAATCACGACACAACCATATACATGCATCCACATTTACAGAGGCACAGTTCATAGTAGTTAAATCTCAGAAACAGCTAAAATGCCCATTAACTAGTGAACGGATAAAAATATGGGGTGTTTTTCTACAATGGAGTACACGCAGCCATAAAGGGTAAGCTTGAGACACTTCTAGGTAAATGGATGCACCTGAAAACCATACTTAAGTGAAAAGAGTCACCCAAGTGTGTAAATAGCAGTATTATTTCCCTGGGGTGAGAAACTGAAAATGTGGGAAAGAACAAAAGTATCTGGTAGATACTGTGAAATAGGAAGAAATTGCTCAGATGAAATGGAAAAGGGGAAAAGAAAAAAATGAGAAAATAAAGAATGAGATGGAAACAAAACTTTGCAAGCACGAGGAAGAGGGGCTAAAAGGACAAGAAGGGAGCAGGACAGAAGAAGAGGCCTAGGACACACCAGATGCAAACGCAAGCTCCCTGCAACAACTGTGATCCTTACATGTACACAAATTGCACCAATAAACAATAAAAATCAATGCTTAAAAAAGCTTTTTAAAGAGATCACAGTGAAGAATTCTAGAATAAAAAGGAAAACTATTTCTTCATATCATTTATAGACACTATCATATATGATATGGAATAAAGCAAATGAGGAATTAAGTCAGAGAGTGAGATTTTCAACCAGAAGAGAGAGCGAATTACAGACATAAAACTGATGTTAAGTGAAATCAAGTAGTCCTAATTGTCAACTTCTGATGTATTTATCTTAAAAATACACCAGATTATTGTACTGAAAGTGCTAGAAACAATGTACAATCTAGTGGCAATATATTACCCGAGAGTCCACATCACAATCTCTAAATACCTACTAGTAAGGGAAACCAGGGGTATTAGTAAATTATCATTCTACTTGTGGCGAAAAGTACAAGACAGACCCAGGACATCTTGGCATAATGGAATGCAAAGAATCTATGAACAACTATCGAAAGTGTATTAGAAAAGCTTAGAAGAAAATTGTAAGTTCTTCCCACTGACTAAAGAGGGTTTTTTTTTTTAAAGTGAATGCAATGAATTAAAATACATCACATACACTTACCTTTTATTCTTAGATATTTTAAATGTATTGTTTATCATAGAAAAAATGATAAGCTCCATTTTTTACCATTCTTTCAAATAAGAAAGTGAGAAAAAAATGATGTATCCCGCAAAGAATTGTATTTCGGGATATCAAAACAAACAATTAATAAGACCTTTACAGAAGTATCATATTCTGCTATTAAACATGTTTCAATCATGTGGAATACTGCACTCTAGATCAGATTTTGATAAACTGGCTCTGGTTGAAAATGAGTATCAGAGGGACCCATTTTTCAAAGCAGGAGGCAGGAGGCAGGAGGCAGGAGTCAAGGGAGCCGCTGGTTCCTAGCAAGCATATCCCAACCTCCACCTGACAGACACAGCTATCCGTGGCTCCTCCTTGCATTTCCCAATATTTGATCTCTTCATATTATAACATCTGGATTTGTCGCATGCATTTGTCACATGGACTATAAGGAGGCCAGGAGAGGTCATGAGAGAATTTAAAAACAATTACAACAACAACAAACACTAACATGAGGAAAAGCAAAATAAATATAAAAATTAGGAGGAAAAGGGATCTTGGAGAAAACATAGCTCACAAAGAAATCATACAAAATAAACTATGACTAATAATCTCAGAGATACATAATATTGCTTGAAGATAAACCAAGACATTCCATGTCTTAGTCTGTTTTCTATTAACATAAAGAAAGCCAACAGAAACAGAAATGTACAAGACAGACGCTTATCCAGCTCACAGCCCTGGAGATTGGCACTGGGGCACGTAGGTGCTCTTGCAGCACTGAGACACACCAGGTGACGTCACAGAAAGGGTCAGAACAAGTGTGTTACTCGGGCATCACTTCTATTTGCAAAAAGGCATGAATACCATGGCACAGACCCTGCACTAGAGGGCATCCCGAGAGATACTGCACAGAGAATCCACATGCATGGAGAGAAGTCACAGGGCTGTGCTGTGGCAGGAGCCTTGGCATCATGCACTGCTGGAGGCTGACCAAGCACTGGCTTGAGACAGAGACAGCCGTGAGCCCTATGGGTAGCCAGCTAGTTATTTAGTCAGGTAAGGAACACTCCAGGCATAACGAATGGGCTTCCCCTCAGGATTCTTCTAGATTCCCAGGGTAAAGATCCCCAAAAGGCCCACAGCTGAATTCTGAATGGGGCAGTGACTGCTTTGGGGCATGCAGGGTATACCCGCTCCAAGAGGTGACTTCAGGAGAACACAGCAACAAACTGTCTGACACAGAGGAAGAGGGCAGGTGGGGTTATGGTCACACCAGAGCAAGGGCAAATAGGTACCTGTGAAACCACAGACCAAGAGACAGGCCTATTACAGGGTAAAGACGGAATCAAAAGCATCCTGAATGCTTCATAACCCCACACAGACCTACCCTACAAGAAAGTCCCTGTGTAGTGGTTGTGTTATGGCTTGTGCCTAGTTGTTCCTCCAAAGTCTCATGCAGTCATTGGGGAAGCTCCTATGGTTTGTGATTAATTCTTGATTCAATGCTGGAATTATAGGTGTGAGCACTACATCTGCACTGTATGGGGGGAGGAGATGTTTGATAGGTGCCATGGATGCCACCCCCTCCCTTTGCTCTTTGTTGTTTTCCACAGCCATGGACAACTGCCCTCTACCATGTGCCACTCTTCACTGGAGCCAGCTGAGTATGGACTGAAACACACTAACTGTAAGTTAAATAAACCTTTCCTTCCTGAATTTTGAATGTTGAGTACTTTGTCCCAGCAATGAGAAAAAGGTTTGTATCTAAGACAGAATTTGGTACTATAGAAGTGGGGTTCTTGCTGTTACTATTTACCTGACCATGTGGATTATGAGGCTTTGGGAATGGCTAATGGGAAGGACAGGAAGAGTTCAGGGATGTCACCTACTGCAGAAGCACTGGAACGCCTTCCGTTGTTCTGTATGGAAGATTCTGGTCGAAGCTCAGAAAACCAGAAGGCTGATAGAAATTCTGCATATAAGGCCCAGGCAGGAGAGGTTTCTGCTGGCAAGAAGGACAGCATTGGATGTTGAACTCCAGATGACATGTGTTGTGCCTTGGCAGAAAGTCCGTCTGCATTTGGCTCATGTCCAGAGATTTTGCCTGAGACTTGGATTAAGCATGGTGGACTGATTAATCTTGCCAAAGAAATTTCAAGGCAGTTGAATGTTGAGGCAGTGGCATGAATATTATTGGGAGCTTTTAGTCAAATTTATGTTGAAAATCAAGAGAAAAGAGCCTAGCAGGATGATTTAAAATGTGAATTTCACCAGAAAAGAAGCTTCAATAAAGCTTTAGAATACATAGATAGAGCTGAAAGCATCTCCATAGTCAAGATAGAAAACACCAAGGATCCATGGTGGGTCTGTTTTGGCTGCTTCTGTAGCTTGGTCTGGCTTTTGCAGTCTTAACTTGGCATTCTGTGTAGCAGCATGGAGAAATGGGACAATCAGGTGGCCTACAAGAATCCGATGGCCAGATCAAGGGAACCAACCCAATCTTCAGGATTATCTGAAGATAATGGTTGATTATCAAGCATCCAGGATTATCTGAATAGACTCACACCTACCGGGGAAGAAGTGAAAGAGCAACTAGAAAAGAAAAAGAAAGGCTCTAAGGCTGTGTCTGAATTTGAAGAAAAAAATAAATGAGAATTGGAAGAAAGAACTAGAAAAGCACAGAAATAAACTATTAAGTGCAAATGAGAGCTCATCCAAACAAAAAAACAACAGAGAAAGAAGAAAGGAAAGAAGAAATCCGGGAGGTACTCATCTGATCTTCACGGAGCTCTGACTCTTCCAGCAGTTCTTCAGATTCTGAGGATGAGGAAAAGAAGCAGGCAAAAAAGGAAAAAAGAAGAACCGTTCATATAAATCTTCTGAAGCTCCCTGTCAGAAACTGAGTCAGGCAGTAAAAGGTAGTTTAAAAATGAAAAAGAAGTCAAGGGATGCAACTGAGAGGAGAAGGACACTAATGGACTTACCAAGAAAAGAAAGATGTGTCCTAAAGACAAGCCTTCTCCACCTCAGTCCTTGTCAGAATCAGATTGCACTGAAGAGGTGCAAGTGAGAAAGAAGAAAAGCAGTGAAGAACGAGAAAAAGCAACAGAAAAAGCAAAAGAAGCACAAGAAACACAGTAAGAAGAAAGTGAAGGCTGCTAGCTCAAGTCCTGAGTCACCACAACATTAACGAAAACCAGGACTGCCCTATGAAGAAAGTGCAATGTCTAAAGAAATTTCAACTGTGAAATTACAATATATTTACTAAGATGCATGAATTGTCTTGTTCTTAGAATTGTTCCTGGACTGTCCAATAGGCCCTCCAATGCTGCTATGTATGTAGACTTTGTCACCTACTGCTTTGAGTGAACCAGAGAAACAGCCCTTTGCAGGCTCTGAGTTTACTCCTCCACATCAACAAGAACTGAAGGTTTTTTAGCTTTAGAATGTGCCATGTCATTGGAATTAATTTTTGACCATACAGCTTTGGAGAGAAATTGTTTCATACAGATACTGGTACTTTTTGAACTTAATAGCCAATATTTCTAAAATGCATGTTTTATACTGTTACGTTTTAACCAACCAGGAAATTTTATGTAACCATTGAAAGTTACTTTAATTTTTTTTTTGTATAAATGTTTGTTAAGGCTGAAATGCTTAGCTTTATTAACTCTTATTTGTACTGTCTCCAGTACTATATGTAATGGCACTTTGCCAACATATTTAGCATGTAAAGAGCAGGTTCTGAGTTTCTGTTTTAAACAGCTTCTTACTGAAGCTGAGGCTTACAAACAAGTTGAGCAGAAGACATGGCATGCCGTATCTTGTTACATAAAGCTATTGCTGGAATCTTGGTAAATACAATTTAAAAAAAAACAAGGAAAGAGAATGTAAAGGATGGCCCGAGAACACCATAGGAGGTGGCAGGTCTCCACCCTTTACAGACTCAAAGCTGCAAAAGAGCAAGACTCTACTGTGAGGAGAAAGCCACAAAGCACCATGTTCCTGAATGGCAGTGGCAGACAGCAGGTTGCAGATTGGTGGCAGCATAGAGAATTTGTTCCTCAGAATCAGGATCAGAGTATTCAATGATCCAGGTACTTGATCCCTGCAGCCAAGAAAGAGGAAAACCTGGCTACTCCTCCGGCTGGCAGCAGGCCTTGGCATCATCCACGTGGAGAGGGTTTTAGGTGCATGCAGAATGCAGGAGTTCTGAGGTTAAGAAGGCTTCCACCTCAACTTCAGAAGAAGGCCTGGGAGGGCAGGCAGTGTGCCCCTGGGAGGGCAGTGTGTGAAGCACACAGAGTGAGAAGCCTAATGTGCAGTGGAAACTCCAGAAGTCTACAAAAGCCAGGAACATGGATTGCCTAAGGAAAGCTGCATGGAGGGAGCAAAGCCAGCCCCAGAGAGAAGCCACGGGAGCTACAACCTGCAGCAGCGTCATCAAAGTGGCGCCACATGGAGATCACAATTTCCCACAGATTCTCCCAGATATTCCACAGGAAACTGTAGGACCTAATGTTTGCTCTTCTGGATCTTGGACTTGCTTTGGTCCCAGTGCTTTGTATCTATTTGTTGTTCCTTTCAGAATGGTAATGTTTATCTTGTTCCATTGAAGGCTGGCAGTGTTTAACTTTTCATTTATACAGGGCTCACAGCTAAGAGTTTGCCTTAGATCCTAGAGGAGACACGGGACTTGGACTTCTCAGAAATGCTGAAACTGTTAAGACTTTGGCAACTCTTACAGATGGACTCGAACAGCTTTTGCAAAAGGGATGTGCATGAGTCTTTGGGGGTCCAGGAGTAGAATGTTATGGTGTCTAGTTGTCTCCCCTCCCCCAAAAAACTTCTTGCAGTCCCTAGGCTAGCTTCTAGAGTTTGTGATTAATTCACGAGCCAATGTTGGAATTATGGAGTGAATGCTGCCAGGATTGTGGGTGTGAGTGCTGCACACGGACTGGGTCATATAGTCTGAACAAAAAATAAGGGAGGGAGGGAGGCACGCCAGCTGGCACAGCCTGTGCTCCTGCCTTTGCTCTTTGCTGTCTTCTGCCAGCATGAACAGCTGCCCTCCGCCCTGTGCCACTCTGCCTTGGAGCAGCTGAGTATGGACTGAAACCTCATGACTGTGAGCTAAATAAACCTTTCCTTCCTTGATTTTGGGTGGTGGGTATTTTATCCTAACAATGACAGAAGAGTAACCAAAACAGGTGGAAACTGTGACAAGATGAAGACGGTTCCCCAGGACAGTATGGAGCAGAGCTGCAGAGCCAAAGCGGAGAATACAACAAGGACCTTCCAGGGCTTTGAAACTTCTGCTTACACAATCAGTGGCCACCCTTTCAAAAGCTGTTTCTCTTCCCAAGATTTGAAAAGGCAAAAGATTTATATGATCTGAAGAGAAACCAGAGTATTTCTTACCAAGATTTTATTTATCTATGGTAAACAGCAACAGAAAAATCAAGAATTAAACAACTCATAAGATTTACACTGTATGCCATTTAAATATCTTGGCAAAAATTTGTCCTGTCCATGCCCCATGAGTGTTCATCCATTTTCCAATAGATACAATCATTATGTTACTCACACTGTTCATTTAGGGGCTTTCTTAGTTCTTGGATCAACCGTCCAACTGTGTGAGAATCGCAGTTCTTGTGATCAAGTAACCCTTAGGTCACAGCCTTGTACTACACTACAATTCATTCTCCTTAGTGCATGCTATCATACAGGCACTGAACGAGCCCACAGCCTCCAAGAAGGATGTGCACATGGAGAAAGTACCCCGTTTTATTACTATTTATTATTGCTCAGCACTTACTGTGCCTACCTTACAAGTCACCCTTTATCTTATGATGTGTATATGTATGAAAGCACACCACACATGCTGTCAGGCATCTAGTGGGAGTCTTAGAAAGTGTCCCCTCAGGATGAAGGAATTTGAAATAACTATGATTAACATGTTAAGGACAATTCTTTGAAAAGTTTGAGAGTAGTCCCAAGACAAGAGAGGAAAGGCTCAGTGGAGTTAAACACACACTAGTAGAAACTTCACAGACTGATGTGGAAGGGGCAAGGGAGACGAAAAGCAAACCTGAAGGCAATATTCAAGAAATACAAGTATCATGATTTACCAGCACAGCACACACTGCTTGAATTCCAGAACAGAGAATAAGGCAGAAATAATATTTAAATAATGGCCAGAAAAACTCTGCCAAAAATCAGTGAAAGACACTGAATCACAGACCTATGAAGCTCAGTGAAGACCACGTAAGACAAATACCAAAAGGCAAGCCAAGTCATTCTTCATAAATCTGCAAAATGCAAAAGCAAATGAAAAATGCTGAAAAAAGGCGAGGCTCTGAGGTGAACGTGGCAGAAACAACACCCCAAGAGAGCAATAAGGACTTAGAATGCAGGTTTCACTGGAAACCATGTAAATAAGAAGAGTGAAAGGAAATATTTCACTCTCATTTATTTACCAGCGGTTAAAACTGTATGTGCCATGAAATTCTTTTCAAAGTGGTAAAATGGTACTTTCCAGTCAAAAATAAAAGAATGTATTGCCAGCACATCTGTCCTAGAAGAAACATTTTTTAAAACCTGACAGGTTTCTGATCTATATGTATCAGAAATTGAGATCTATACAATCAAAGGAGAGTCTTAAAGAAACAATTTTAATATAGGTAAAATACTGTATCATTCACTGTTTATGAAACAGACTTAATGCAAGTTATACATAAAATATTTAAGAATTCACAAGCTTACAACAGCCACCACAGTCAAGTGTGGAAGCTTGCAAAGGCTCTGGCTGCACATGGGGGATCCAAAGGCTCAACGGCTCACTGCAATGTCCACGAAAGTCTGCATCAGGAGGCCCAGAGGTCTGTGCCAGAAGGCTGACCAGTCTGTGCTGGAATCCGAAGGACAATGCCTCAGGTGTGGGTTAGGACCAGAGCTCCCAGACAAGAGGCGGCCCCTGTTGTTCATGTCCCTGCACCTCATTCTCATTATACCATTCCTCTTACACCATCCCTTACATCAGTTCCCACTGTATCATTCTGGAGACGGTCTTCCCTAGGTTGGGCCTTCCACATCTGGAACTAAGAGGATCCAGTGTAGTTGGTTGTTCTTATGCATACTGACACCATCATTAACTATCATAAATGCAATTTTTTCAGAATTTTTAATTGTTACAACATAATTTTGAAAAAATAACAAAACAATACACTGGATAATAATGTTTAGCATACAGATAAATGAAGCTACTGACAGAGCACAGGGCACAGGAAGGTAAAACTGGAGGGTTCTGCTATCAGGAATCTGATGTGTGCTTGAAGTACAGCCATGCTTCTGAGAGTGCTCGTACAATAGTCAGAAACAGCCACAGCAAACACTGGGACAACCAAAAAATTAGAAATATGTAAGAGATAAGTGGGAGCCTTACAAAATGCTTAATTACATCAGAAAAGTTGGCAGACAGATGTGCAACCAGTGGGTCGTTAACAACTTCACAGGTTAGTGGCCAGCCTGCAGGCAAAATGATTAGCAGACGCCGTCAAAGCAGATATAAAATCAGCAAATCCCAACCAAATGCTGTCTATAAAAATTACATAACTATAAAAATTTCAGAGCAGGTAAAATTCAGATGAATACAAAGCTATGAAGACAGTAAAAAGAGCAGTGATTTCCAGGAGTTTAGAAGAGAGTGAAATGAATACGTAGAGCATAAAATGTTTTGTGGTTAGTGAAAGCATCCTGTATAACACTGGTTCAAAGATACATAAGTGAGATTCTTCTACTGCAGAATGTGCAATACAAAGAATGACCCCTGATATAAACTATAAACTTTCAATAAAAATATTTCAATATTGCTTTATGTATGGTAGCAAATGAACCAGACTGATAAGATATCAATAACAGGATAAACTGGAAAACTTGCATAGCAAAAGAAGGATTACATGGAACACTGCACTTTCTGCTCAATTCTTTTAGAAACCTAAGGCTATTCAAAAAATAAAGAATAAATAGATATCCCAAGATAGACTCTAGAGAAAGACTATCCTGTGCTGCCATAATTTGTAGAAACCTAAAAAAAGTATTAAAATAAAGTCTGTTATATAAATATAATAGGATTTTGTGCTCATATGAAGACAAATGTTTTACAAGAAAAATAATTGGAAAATATTTGTAATAAGTGAAGAAAGGCAGAAAGATGGGGAAAGCTAAATAACTCATTAAAAGCCTTCTCTTATACCAATTATGATGAATACCAAGCTAACATCCACTGCAAGAAAGCCATAGTATTTATATTAATTTCAAAAACTTACATTTCAGGAAAAATACATTATTCGAAGCAAAGGAAGTCATTCCACTGTGATAAATAAGTTAATTTTCTAAAGGACAGAATAACCTTAAATGTGCAGAAACCATAGAGAAAATGTTAAAATACAAAAAAGAAAAAGTGATAGAAATAAAGGGAAAAATAGACAAATCCACTGTTCTCGTTAGATTCCATCTGTGACCCCTTTCCCCCGCACACACACAGCAAATGGCAGATTGTGCAGGGAGAACACAGTGAGGGCAGACACAACTCGGATGGTATCACCAATCAACTTGATCTAGTGAGCAGCTATGGGATGCGGCATCCAACAGCGAGGGTCCTTTGGAAGGCTCCGCAGTGCACAACGGACACATGTACACACATGAAAATCATGAAGCCTGCTCTGAGGCTAGGGTAAAATTCAACTAGAAATGAATAACTGAGGGAGGCTTGCAGGTTATCCCAGTTGCCTAAAGAGCCTGCTTAGCCAACCTCAGTCAAGCACAGGGGACCATGGCTTGATCCCCAGCATCACGTGCCACACCAGACCCGTCCTTAAGGCAGCCTGAGCCCACAAAAATAAACAAACAAAATAAAAAAAATCATTGAAGGTAAGAGGAAAATCCCCAAATGTTTCAAGATTAAACTATTATTTTCCAATAAACCATGAAGCACAGAAAAGGTCCTGAGGGAAATTAACTCATGAAAATAAACTAAAATTTACCAAAAAGTGACAACTGTAGTAGTCCTGAAAGGGGAACAGCTCACTTCAGGGAACTAAGGATTGAAGAACACATTAGACCTAAAGCAAGCAGCTGAAAGGAGAGGCTGAAAATTAGAGGAGAAACTAATGAAATTGAAAATAATGGAGAAAAATCAATGTTAGCAGAATTTTCTTCTTTGGAAAGCTGAGTAAAACTGATGAAGTTCTAATCAGTGCCACAAACAATAAAATAGAGAAGACATGAATTATCAGTATCTGCATTAACAGCACTGGGACTGCCATGCCCAATCCATTATCCACAGCTGCTGACTTTGATGAAACGAGCGGATTCCTTTGATGATGTTAACTACTAATGTAGTACTTAGCGAAAACTATAAAACCTAAATTTATTAAGTAGTTTGAGTTAATAATTAAACATCATCCACAAAAAAGACCACCACACCTAGATTATATCAATGGAAATCCAGCAAATCATACTGAGGAAATACCAATACTCTCAAACTCTCAGAAAATGAAGCAGAGGGAACATATGTAGCTCATTGTTGAAGACCAAAGCAAATGAAGCAACTGTAATAACCTTAGCGATCCAGAGTTTCCACAACGATGAATACTAAAATATTTTTCAAATGTTAACACGTGATATCCATTGCTACACAAATGTCATCACAGCCAAGTGAAAGTCAATCTCAAAATGTAACGTTGGTCCTACATTCATAAACCAGTCAATGTAAGTCACTACACTAACACAAAAAGTAAAAAAAAAAAAAAAGATTATATCCACTGATGCAAAGCAAACAACTGGCAATATGGAACACACATTCATAATAATCAAAAAACAGGAATATGAGAAAATATTTTTCATAAGGTGGCTATATGAAAAACACATACCCAATATCGAATTCAGTGGTAAGGTTTGAAATATTTCCTCCAAGAATGACAAGAGGTAAAGATGTGATTTTATTGTACTTCTATTCAGTATTGTACTGGAAAATCCAAAAAGTAAAACAGGACAAATAAAAGGAACAAAAATTATATAGGAGAGAAGGGAAAAATACAATCATCTTTATTTGTAGATTGCATAATCAGTATTTAGGTTTTGAAAATTCAGAATTTAAAATATCTATAAAAACGTTTCTTGGTGATAGCAAACAAATATAATAGGGTTGCAAGACACCAGGGCAATCCCCAAACTCGTTCCTGGCTAGGTGTGGACATGCCCACGCACATAAGTCCACGCAACTGTGGCCTGCAGGCAGGGCTGCTGCATAGTCGCTGTGCACGTGTGCATCTCTCCCGCAGAGAGGAACCTAGAACAGCGGTCCTCCCGAAGCAAGACCACACCCCACGGCCCGCTCACAGCTCCCAACACCACTTTTCAGCTAAAGGAGCCACAACACCTTGGAAAAAACAAAGGCAGTCTTTCCAGGGTAGGGTTCAGGGAGTGTACAAAATAATACAGATCTTCATATCACGCCAGCAGTGAAAGATGAAAAACTTTAAAAAGAAGAGAGCAATTCACAATTCACAAGGAGGACAGGACAGTGAAACATTCTGTGGCTTCCGAGTTGGGGCTCTGAAACCCCAAGAGCATAAATCTCACTGCCCTCCAGATTCTATACGGGGATATGCAGTTTAGACTTGAAGTACTGGTGTGTCAATGTCCGATAACTATTTGCGGAAAACATGTACTACTAACATCAAAAAAGGTTAATGACAGGAGAAACTGGGTGTGCAGGGAGTAGGAACAAACTCACTATTCTGTCCCTGCAACTTTTGGGAAAACTAACTTCCCAAATTAAATGTTTATTTAAAAACTGTTTATATAAAACACTACTTCTATTTTCTAGAAAGTCTGTATGAAATTTAAGGGTCTGTACAGAACACTCCATAAAATCACCCAGGCCCACGGTGGGGGCCTAAGGCATGCGTCCACCATGGGCACAAGGTGTGCTCTGGCAGCACTGGCCAAGGTGACCAGCCCCGTGCGATGGGCAGAGCATGGGCTGTCAGCGCACAGGGGCAATCAGTACCAAGGGCAGGGCTCACAGTTCAGACACTCAGACCCTAAAATGTTCACTATCACTGACTCTGGCTATTTCTTTCGGGGGAGGACTGTAACTACAAATTAAGTTTTCCTCACGGCACTTGGGCATTCATTTCTGCTTCCTGCTGGTGGAATTTTGGTGACAGGTGGTTTGGGAGCAGCTGGCCCAATTCTTCATGCTATGGAATCTTCAGGGATGAAGACGTTATTGGTGCTACCTTTTCAATACTTGCAGAACAGTGAAAACCCCTCATCTCATTGGTAAGAGAGCAATTTCTCTTTTTAAACTTGCAAAGTTTTATCAATTGTATTGATTTTTAAATTGAAAACTTTTCTCTCACTGATTTGTGCTGCTATCTTCCTATCTTCAACTGGACCGAGCTCTGCTCCTTTATTTAGTGTTGTTTCCCTATTAATGATCATTTTCTGCTTCTGTATTGTTGGCTTTGGCCTTTAGATTCCGTGGATAAGGGAAAGGAATTTTATTTTTTCTGTGCCTGGCTATTTCACTCGTGAAAATGTCTTCCAGCCTCACACATCCTGTGACGAATGGCAAAGTCTCTCTCTTCTAAAATAGTGTTCCATTTTATAGGCATGTGCTGCGCTCCCCACTCATGTGGCCAGGGATGCCACCTGATGCTGCTTCCTCACCGTGGGCGCCGTGAGCGTGGCCTCCACTCATGCAGCCAGGGATGCCACCTGATGCTGCTTCCTCACGGTGGGCGCTGTGAGCGTGGCTATAATCACCACGGGAATACTGGGGTCTCCATGGAGAGGCGATGTCACATTCCTTAGTATGTTCCCAGAAGAGATACTGTTGTGGCACATGGTAGCTCTATTTTTTATTTCTTTAGAAATCACTAGAACCACTACTGAATCATGCCTCGTTTTTCTGCCTTTAAAACTTTTATTGGTCCATGCTTAGATAATGATCCTAGGTGCACATGATATTTCAATCGTGTTCCCCTTCCTCCACCCACTTTCAAGCCTGTGGAAGCAGCGGTGCTTGGCCAGATCCACCCGCATATCTTCACCTCCACCTGTGACTTACTCAATTGCAATGAGCAACAAAACAGAAAATGTGATATCCCAGGAAAATGGCACTGTGAAGTCATTGCTCGTTAGGTACAACAAAAACTGGAATGTCCCATAAACAGCAGCTAACAGAAGCTATTTTTCAAGTGACTTCAGATTTCTTTAGGACACTCTTTTCTTCTCCGCACACCATAAGGCATTCCATCTCTTCTGGCCTCTCCTGTGTACAATACAGTAACAATTCCTTGAACTTGGTGGTTTCCAAATATGGAGCAGCACAGCTCCACAGGCATTTGCCCAAGCTAGCCTTCTGTCACTAACACAGTGCTCATTTATTTTCCCACTAGGCATGAGAGTTCTCACCATAGGAAACAGATATTAAAAAGTCATTCAAAAGGTATTCATTTAAAAGGTGTATAATTCTATATTTGAAGGTATTCATCAGAGCAAGTAAACCACTGTGGGTGAGCGTACCCCAAGCTATTGATATTGGTCACCTCAGGTGGTGGAGTGGAGCAGGGAATAGCAGGGGATTTTAACTGTCTTCAGTACACCATTTTATTGCACAGTTGTTACAAAGAATGTGTAAAAATTTAGTAATTTACCAAAAGTACAAAAATAAAGACCTAAGGAGAAGCAATTCCTCTCCTTTATTCTCCAAGTTCCCTGCCCACATCAGCATTTACAACCAAGGCTTTGCTGCCTCTTGCCACTGCTGCAGGGAAGTCTGCGTGTGGTCTGCGGCCAGCACACGGAAGGACGCTCAGTCCACAGTCCAGGTGCTCCTCCCTTCATTACCTGAGTGACTCTGTGGGAGGCTTTCTCTGCCAAGGACTTAACTTGCTGGCAGTAAATACATTTTAAGTCACTTTCAAGCACCTGGAGGCAGGGGAGTCAGTCAGAACACGAGGACTGTCAGTGCCCAGCAAACGTGTGCATGACCACAGCCGTCACAGACCAGGCGGCACCCGGAGGTCTCAGACCTCCTGAGAGCACCTGCACAGCACTGCGCAGTGAGCTGCCCACAGCTGTGGGCAGGAGTGCTCCTAAGCGGCTGGTAAGTCTTTCCAGTTTGCTTGAATAGTAGGAAAAATTACAAAGGTGAGTATGATTTACTTCATACTGACAATGGCATGCCGTGGTCAACGTTTTGCACTTTTTAAAAAGTAATCCAGAACAGTGAAGAAAATATTAGGAAGAAATAGTGCTGTATCATTTTTCATGCAAGTAGCTGTATTTGTTCCTTTTCACTATTTGATGCACAGCTACACCTGAATACAGGCAGGACCCAGAAATATGATGGAAGGCACAATTTTGCAGTTTCTAAGGTAAAAACAAAGTGCTGGGGTACTGGAAAACCTTCACCAGAGAGACCTGGTTTGGGACCATGCAACAGAACTCCCTGAAGAAATGCTCAGGGCAAGACTCAGTGAGATAAACCAGGAGCAGAATATCTAGCCAGCCAAACACGGCCGATCACCTCCACAGACTGAAGCAGGAAGTGCCGGCACAGCAGCCAGACCCAAGCAAGGCCCAGCTGGCAGAAGTCAAGCTCAGCAGATCCCAACCCAATGAACTGAGGCATACTGCTTGGCCCAGCAGGGCCCAGATACAGACCCAGACCTACGGAAGCATCCTTTCAATCCAGAGGTGGCAACAGCTAACTGGGATGGACTAGTCTGCCTGGAAGACTCCAGGTATATCAAGTGGAGGTGATAGGACAGAATTTAGGGGAGCTAATTTAAATACAAATTTCCAATTTAATATCTGCATTGCTATACAACCATAATGTTTGCTCCTAAGGCTCAAGTCAACAACTGACAATTGCCAGTTTTGCTGATGACTCACTACTATTATGGACTACTGGACTATATTGGGTTATTTTGCTAAATTCAAGAACCTACAATATTTGGTCTGGCATCAAGTATGAAAAGGTCCTTTAAAAAGTTCTCCACATACAGCTTCTCTAACAGCAATGGAACACCCACCTCTGACAAAACAAAACAAAAAGGGAGATATAAATAAAAGACCATTTTCTAGGGGAAACAGATACATATATATGATACTACATAGGTTAGATATGCAGCTACTTTCTCTTAGTTCAATGGGAACAACAGTTTGTACTAATATTGTTTAGATATCATGTCTGCATCTTGTTCTCTTAATAACTACTACAAAGACAACAATATGCAATGCATTAATTATTGTAACTGTCTTACTAACCTGTTTTGAAACTGTTTCATTGCTGTTTTATCTTTTTTCTCATTAAAATGACTAAAAAATTTACAAAATGCAAACCCATTAGTCACAAAAGTTTGTCAATGGGTAAATCTCACTACCCATACTCAGTGTTGTTAATCATATTACTGGAAATAGAAAACTACATCTGCCTTAAGCACATGATCTCTCTTGGCTAACAATCTCAGAAGATGGTTGGGTACTAATCTCACCAAAGCCCTCCACTGAGGGACACAGGACAGTGACAAACAAACCGATATCTCGCTCTCAATCAACAGACAGGGCAAAACCTTAGGACACACAAAACAAGAACCTCAAACACAGTAGAGAAACATAAAGAACAGACTCTGTACAGAGTGACTGATCACAGTGATACAGCTATCTACTATCAAACTTTCACAAAAAGGTATCACAAGAATGGAGGTCTCTCTAAAATATCAAAGGACAGAGAGGAGAAAAATGCATTCTCAGGCCCCAAGCTTATTCAGAACAAACCCAGGAAACACTAGCATAGCAAAAATTGGAAGTCACATCCTGGATATCTCTGAAATAGTAGCATCTGAAGTAAGGAAACAACTGCAGATGAGTACAGGGGCGATCATATCAGAAATACTCTCTCAAATAAAAAAGGAAATGATAAGCATAATGAAAGAATTGCTAAATATTTCTAAAGAAGACAATGATAAAGAAGAGGTAAATATAAAAATTATGGATACCTTGAATGAACAATATAGAAAAAAATAGAATGCATGAAGCCATTCAAAGAGATATTCGGAAGATAAAAACTCAATTAAAAGTTGGCAAAACCATCTGAATAAGAGCAAAGATAGACTTTCAGATCCTGGAGACACTGTTGCAGCTAGTGAAAAGGTAAGGAAAGATGTCATAAAAACAACTAAGAGCCAGGAAATAATAATTCAACAGCTGCAAGACGATACAAAGATCAGAAACATAAAGCTAATAGGAATCATAAGAAAGGAGTCAATACAAATGATATAAAAAGAATATGGGCAAAAATAATAGCAGAAAACTTCCCAAATATGGGGAAAAGTCTGACATTCAGGTAACCAAGGCATATACAACTCTCAATAACATCAACCCAATTAAAACCACACCCAGATATATAATAATCTAGATCCCAGAAATTCAAAACAAGAACAGCATACTAAAAGCTGCTGGAAAAAAGAAACAGATCACATTTAAAGGAAAACCCATCAGCATAATAGCAGATTTCTCCTCACAAACCATCAAGTCAAAAAGAGCATGCAACGAAGTACTTCAAGTCATACAAGAAAACCAATGTGACCCCAGCCTGATAGATGTGCAAAACTCTCTTTCAAGTTTACTGGAGAAATGAAATACTTCCTCAGCAAAGAACAACCAAAGAAATTCATGACCACCAAAACAACCCTACACAGAGTACTAAAAGATATTCTAGAAAGAAATCAAAATGGCAACAATGAGAATGGAAAGAAAAAACCAAATAGGGCAAACAAATAATACAAAAGAATAATAAATGGCAGGAAAATAACATGTCAAACATAAGTCAACACATATCAATTATAACCATCAAGGTAAATGGATTCAATTCACCAATTAAAAGAAACAGACTGGCAGATTGGATTAATAAACAAAATCTAACACTATACTATATACAAAAAACACATTTAATTCACAGGCTAAAAGTTAAAGGACAGAAAACAATACTACATGCCCCAGCAAGAAATCAGCAGTAGCAATGCTCTGAAAAGACAATCTGAACTTCAAACCAGAATGATCAAATGAAACTTAAAAAGTGACAACATACTTTTTAGAGGAAAATTCCAAGAGGAAGAGGTAACACCATAAATGCGTACGCACCAGGTATGGGAGCACTCAAGTATATTAGACAAATTTTAAATGTTCTTTTTTTAATGAATTTAGTACAGGGTCTCCAGGGTCTTATGATACAGGTCAGACTCACAGTGATCCTCCTGTTTTCAGCCTCCCAAGTGCTGGGATTATAGGCGTGTGCCACCATGCTCAGTCTCAGTCACGCAGAGCCCATCCCGCACACCAAAGATCAAACCACAATCCCTATGCCTGCCTAAGCAGGTTCTTTAGCTTGCTGAACTATCTGGCTGGTGCTGTAAGACAAATTTTTAATGGACATGAAAAATCTGATCTCCAATACAATCTTAACAGGAGACCTTTACACACTCTTATCCCAAAAAGATAGGTCAAGCAGACACAAAATTAGCAGAGACAGCAGAAGTGAACTAGACCTTTGAACAAATGGACTTAGTGAACATATACAGACTGTTTCACACAACAACATCCGAAAACACATTCTTTTCAGCTGCACATGGATGTTTTCTGACACAGATGACATACTAGTCAACAAGTCATACTTAAGTACATACTTAAGTCCTTTTTCAAAATCTTTCCTGGAGGCAAGAATTATGCTGATACCAAAACCAGAGAAAGATTCAATCAAAAAAACAGAACTACAGGCCAATTTCCCTCATGAACTTAGTTGCAGATATCCTCAATAAAATACTAGCAAACAGAATACAACAGAACATCAAAAAGACTAACACCATGTTTGGGTAGGATACATCCGGGGATGTACGGATGCTTCAATATAAGCAAATCCATAAATGTAATGTGCAACACCAAGACAGCCAAACCAAAATCACATGACCATATCAACTGACACAAATACAGGCTTTTGACAAAGTCCAACATTAATTCATGATCAAAGCCTTGCAGAAAATTGGAATAGATGGGTTCTACCTCAATCTGATAAAATCTAACTATGACAGTACAATGACCAACATTATTCTAAATGGGGAAAACTGCAATCTTTTACTTTCAAATCAGGTGCAAGAGTCTTCTATCACCACTTCTAATCAATACAGTTCTAGAATCATTAGCCAGAAGCATTATACAGGACAGAGAGACATAAAAGAAATAGAAATGGGTAAAGAAGAAGTTAAACTATCATTATTTTCAGATGACATGATACTGTACTGGGAAGACGCAAAAAACTCCACCAAGAAGCTTCTAGAATAAACAAATTAGGTTTATTTGCAGGTTACAAAGTCCATACCAAAAAATCAATAGCATTCCTCTACACAGATAACAAACATACTGAGAGATAAATTAGAGAAGCCCTATCCTTCACAATAGCAAATACCAAAAAATGAAATATGTAGTAATTAATCTAACTAAGGAAATAAAATAAAAGACCTATAAAAATGTAAATTACAATGATGTGAAAAAAGATTGAAGATTTCAGAAAACGGAAAGATATTCCTTGCTCCTGGATGGGAAAACCAACATTGTGAAAATGGCCCACTCCCAAGATTAATATACAGTTTTAATGCACTCCCTATCAAAATACCATCAACATATCTCACAAATCTAGAGAAAATATTGCTAAAATTTATTTGGAACCAGAAAAGACCTAGAATAGCAAAGACAATCCTGGACAACAAAGACAAGGCAGGAGGCATTATAATCCCAGACTTGAAATTATACTACAAACCTACTGTGATAAAATCAACATGGTATTGGCAAAAAAAATAGACAAGAGGATCAATGGAATAGATTAAAAAATGCAGAAGCTTCTACACTTAGGCACCTTATGTTTGAAAAAAGGGCCAAACATTCTTACTGGAAGAAAGACACCCTGTTTAATAAATGGTGCTGGTAAAACCAGCTCTCTACATGCCTAAAAGTAGACCCAGGTCTATGCCATGCCCTAAACTAAAGTCAAAATGGATTAAAGATCTAAATATTAAAACATATAAATCTCCTAGAAGAGAAAATAGGTGGAAATATTGAAGATATAGGGGTAGGAACAAAAATCAAAATGCATGGGAAATACATCAAAAAAATCAACAACTGGGACCTTCGCTTATTGAAAAGTTTCTGTACATCAAAAGGAATCACTAAAAGAGCAAAAAGATAACCCACAAATTAAGAAAACATCTGAACCAATAATCACTCAAAGCATTCTATCTAGGACATATAAAAAACTTAGGGCCCCAAAATTTAAAGACCCAATCCACAAATGGGCATCTGAGATGAATACACACTTCTCAGAGGAAGAAATACAAGAGGCAAATTACCTGAAAAAATGCTCCATATCACTGACCATTCAAGAAATGCAAATTACAACAACACTGATACACCATCACATCCCAGAAAGAATGGCTATCATAAACAAATCAACTAATAACAAATGCTGGAGAGGCTGTGGAGAAAAAGGAACCCTTCTCCACTGCTGGTGGGAATGTAAACTGGTACAACCACTATGGAAATCAGGGTGAAGACTCCTCAAAAAACTAGGACTGGAAATCCCACTCAATCCAGCCATTCCCCTTCTGGGTATTTCCCAAAAGAACTGAAAACATCATACAAGAGCAACCCACTTGTACAGCAGCACAAACTGTGACAGCCAAATCTTGGAAGCAACCAAAATGACCACATCTGAGGAATGGATGAAAATGCTGTGGTGTTTTTATACAATGGAGCATTACTCAGCTATAAAGAAAAACAAACTCGAATCATTCATAGCAAAGTGGATGCAACTAGAGGCTATACTCACAAGTGAAACAAACCAAACCCACATGTGTAAATATTATGTTGTTTCCCTAGCATAAGAACCCGAAAGAAAAAATAAACCGGAAAGGTATAACAGATAAAACACATTGGAAAGAAATGGGATATAAGCCAGAAACAATGAAAAGGAGAGAAAGAGGAAAAGATAGGAAAAAAGGCAGGGAAAAAACATGCAAGTATACCTGCAGGATGGCTGAGGTGACTGTACCAAGTATTTCCATCAGTTTTTTGAAAAGAGCAATTAATGTGTAGAATTTTCCTCTTGATGAACTCTGTATGCTGATATCTATGAGCTAAGCGACTACACTGAGGACAGCAATGTATAATACAAAACCAGGCTTGACTGTCTGTCACCTTGGTTTTCTAAATGTATACCACTCCTAATGTCATATCTGTTATTACTAGTATACTAACAACATGTAAAACAAGGCAGTAAAAAAGAATCGAGAAAAAAAGTTAAGATTTCTTGAAAGCAAGTGGTACCATGCAATGGTGTGTCCTTTCTTACATAACTTTATGTTAATCTGAGCAATAGATTTGGTGCTAAACATAGACAATATATCTACTTTTGTTTATCAGCTTCTTATTTTGAAAAATCTGTAACATGTATTGTTGTACATTATCCTGTTTACATCTTAGTTTGTGATTTTTGTTCTTGCTTTTTTCTCTTAAAAATAAAATAAAATTATATTCTTATTAAAAATATACTTCCTCTTGCCATTGCCCACCTCAGGGCCTTAATGAGCAGAGGGGAGAACGTCTCCACAAATAGGCCTAGGATGTGGACACCTGGGATTGTTTTAAATTTTCTCTTGTGTTTACAGATAATATATCAGAAAAGATTTCAAACACTAAAATTGTGATGTCTCCAAATTACTGAAGCCTAACCTTTTCTTCTTGTCACTTGAAACTTTTTTTTTAATTTCTTGCCTCATCACATGACAGAAAAAAAAAAAAACTGAAGCATTTAGAAGGAAAAAATGTTTATCTCATAAAACAAGATATTTGAAATATTATCAAGATGTCCTTTATCTGGAATGACCTCATTTCCTGGAGCAGCCTTTCCCAAAATCTTGATGCTGTTGGCGTTTGACTAGCAAGTCTCTCATCTGCGCTGGTCTTCCCTGTGCACTGAGGGACATGCAGCTGCTCCCTGTC